>JBAHVQ010169305.1:0-19076 GCA_036872915.1 Nanipora kamurai
TATATATTTATACATGTTTACAAAAGGGTTGTCATTAGGTGACATGTTATTTATTTATTTATTTATTCATTTATTAAGGGGAGACTTGGAGACAAGGGCGATGAAGGAGAAACTGGGGAACCGGTAAGCATTTTTTAACGTTTTACCTCTTTTTCTGGGAAAAAAAATATTTCAACGTCATAAGCGACTACATTCATGTTGACGTGCATATACACACGTAAATAAATACGCGCGCCCACAGGTAAATACGTACATTCAAACTTATATTTGAAATTCAAGTTGTATATATCGGCACAATGGGCTGGGGAAAAATTTTGTTTACTGTCTTGACTAATTGACTAACTTCATGACTTTCCGAATTCGAAAAGTTTTCGTGAGAAGCTTTTCTGTTGACACCGATGATAGACAAGAAGTTAAGTTAGACAGTTACTTTAATTACAGCACCAGATATAAGACTGATAGATCATTAACCAACTGACTAGTACAGTTGGTTAATTGGTTTACCAATGCCATATCAGTTGTTTCATATGACGGACAGGTACGTTCATGTTCTCCACAGAACTTTTACATTCTGTGACAGCAGATGCAATGAAGGGACAGACATCGGTAGTGTATGTTCATATCGATTTGATAACTATCGTGTAACTGGGTAAACCATATTTGAACACAATCTAATATCAGTGCTGTAATTAGACGACATTATCATACTCTGCATTTTGTGAACTTTATCTTACCAGGGATTGCTACAATTTTCGGAACAGACTTCATATGAAACCTGATATACAGCAAGGGTTTTTTCCTGTGTAGCAAGCCCGTACCTTATTGGGGCATCCCCTCCCGACATTTGCTGAAAAATAATTTTGCCATGGACGTATTATCATTGAGCATAATTGGAGTTATATTTTGTAATAATTGATTGGGGTCCCCTTCGCTCGTCAGGATACTAACACTTTGATAGTATTGTTCTTAACATTTTCAGTGTGTTTAATCAAGAAATGATAATTCAATCAAAACACCCAAGAACCATCAATAACGTCTGATATAAAAAACACAAAGAAAAATCATATCTCAATATCTCTTTAGCAACGCTCGTTTAAAGTTTTAACTTTAAAACTTTAACAGACTTAACCTTGACCGTTTGTCCTAACATCTGGACTTTTTAACATCAAACAGCTCCGTTTCGATTCGTGTTTGTCTTTTTCAAAATATATTCCCGTATGTTTTTCAAAATTACCTATAAATCACACCATATTACTTTTAGCAGTTTTAAATTAATTGATATTACGACTTATCTAGGGCTTAGAGGGAACCTCTGGACTACCTGGGGAACGCGGAATATCCGGACATTTCGTAAGTACTGTATGATACTTTTTACAAACAACTTACTTCGGTTTTTAGCACAAGATTTACCGATGATATTCTTTCGGATAATAACGTAATCTCAAGCATTATTATGGTATTTGACTACCGAAAATGCTAGATGTTTTTAAATTTTTTCCTTATCGTTCTGCTTTTACGATCCAAGATGAAGTAAATCAGTCTAGGTCCATATTACTCCCAAACCTTCGTTAAATATTCGCAAAAGTTCACACAACCGAAGACCTTATTTTGCATTGAACTCGATTGAAGGTACTCATGTTAATTTAATTCAAGAATCTTAGGAAATTTTTGCTGATCAAACTGTAGAACGCCATGGACTCAGAAAAACACTGAGTTCCAGACAGGACTCAAAGCCGCAACCTTCTGAATGCTAGCCAGACGCTCTCACCGAAAGTAACCTTGAATGCCGAAAGTAACCTTGAATACCGAAAGTAACCTTGGTCTCCCGTCTGAGTTCTTGTTGTAAATAGTTAGAGCGTCTTGCTACCATTCAGAAGGTTGCGGGTTCGAGTCCCGTCTGGGACTCAGAGTTTTTCTGAGTCCATGGCGTTCCACAGTTTGATCAGCAAAAATTTCCTAAGACTTTAATAGTATCAAACTGCAACTCAAAATTCATAATTCAAGAATGTTTCTGATCAATTATGGTAACGCTCTACACTATGAAAATTCCGAAATTGCTTTTAGAAATTTTGTAAGTTTTTGGATTAAAGAGTGTTGAGTTTAGAATTTGTATCGATTTATTTGTGCCTGATATAAGTATAATCGAACACGTACGGAGTGATAATTTGTTTAATATGGTTTGGCTACAGAAGAATGATTACAACATGAGATACAAAACTGAGCAGTATTGAAGGTAAATGTTACGTTAGCTTACCAGTGTATTCCTCGTTTGGGTGCAACGGAACACAAAAATGAGTGAGTGAAATATGAAACGTCTGACATATGTACCAAGTACTGACATATGACTACACCCAGGTAGTGCAATATATAGTGACAAATTAAAAATTATTGAAATGTTAACTTGTGTTTGAATACTGTGTAGGAGAATCCAGAAACTTTGTACCAAAGTTTCGCTCTCAAATTGGTTTAACCCTTTAACGCGCAGTGTCCGATATATCAGACACCAAGAACGAAAGAACAAACGAGAGAACAAAGCCAAAACGAAGAGGAAACAAAGAACAAAAAAATTTACGCGTTAACGGGTTAATCATCCATGCCAAGTTAAATTTTGCCATCCTCAGGTAAAGTTTTCATTTTCGTCGTAGGGACCTCATGGTCCGTCAGGATTTGAAGGATCTCCAGGAAAATCCGGCATAGGGGTAAGTAATGTAGTTGTCAAATATACGCCATTTAGTTTCTCTTCATCTAATCTACTAAATATGTAGAGTAATTTATGACACCAAAACAAAAAACAGCATAAAAAACAGTTTGTTTATAAGGCTTACTACAAAGAGTTGTTTAATTTGATTGGTTATTGATTTGAACAAAATTTGATTCAATTAAAAATATTCGTGTAAATTGAGATTTCATTTGACGAATTTATGTGGTATCAATACCTAAAATAAGTAAAAAATAGTTTTGAATTACGTGCAAGACATACCTGGTGAAATTATTTTCATAAGTTTTTATTTTCTAATTACTCTATTAATGACTGAAACTATTTACATCGAGTTTCGGTACGGATTTCAACTCCGTTAATTTATTCAAAACTGAAACAGTGTTCATTCATATGAAGTCTATGTACTGTTATTATAATCATACAAATGTTTATCATTGGTATTCGTCTTTCTATGTTTTCTTTGGTTTCTCGTGTATTTTAGCTTTTTATCGGATCACGTTCAAGATTAAATTACAAACTATGTCGGTAAATACTCTATAGTTTACTGGCAAGTAGTCACTAAGGTAGCTCTCGATATAAGAAGTTGTTTTTTGTTATATTTTCGACAAGCAAATTCAAGCTTTTCCAATACTTTCGAATATCCCATTCGAGTATTCTACCATGAAAATTCTGATAGTTATGGCCCTTAATATCTTAAAATCTGCATAAAGAACTACAGCAACGAACTAATGCAACAGAAATCTTTTCTTTGAAGAGGAATAATACACCAAATATTCAAATGTACTTGAAAAATTACTTGTTTTTTCGGCTCTGAAATTTGTGAAAGAACTCACGTCAAACTGGACGCCGCAAACTGGTTGCGACTTTCGCACGCCCGACAGAAAGTGACGTAAGCACATATATGTTTTGTGCATGCGTGTGGTGCAAGAAAAACAAAACTATTAGCCATGACTTAGTTGTCAAGTGCGTAATACAACGGTTTATTTAAGATTATATGGTTTAAAATCACTGGAGAGCTAGAGCGCGAATTAACAAGACTGAGTTTGATGTTAATATACTAGTGTCGTTAATATACGAGTCTGTAGAGGTAGATAGTATAGAGGCCTTGATGACACGCGATATCATTTGAAAGCAAATTCAGCAACTGTTTTGTTATGCTATTATGAAGGTAGGGTGTTGTACAAGACCAGAAATAATATGCATTAACATACTTGTAACGATTTCAATGAGAAATTTGCTGCCGGAAAGATTAATCGAGTGTAAATGCCAAATATTCATGCAAGAACCAATTCCAATATGACGTAATAATTCATCACGATCAAAACTAACAGTCGTTTGTTTGCATTAGTCTATAGTATTTTGATAATGATGTTAACAGCAGCAAAAATTTCTCAGTTGTAATTCCTTAAAGCGGTGGAATTAAGATGAAATTTGCTGTCTACGTTAGTTTAATTTCACTGCGTGATAATTTAAAATGTTTCTCTAATTGAATGACTAAACAATGCTGGTCACATGGTTGTCGCAAGAACTCAAAGTGTAAAGTCGCAACAGGTGAAAGTCAACACATGCCCGGCCGATTCGACTTATCAACATCAATAAAAAGATGATATCAGTTCGAATTTTTCTGCTGTGTTGTTAACATAGAGACTTTAAGGTTTATCGTTCAATCACAATCCTTGACTTTGGCGTCAAATGCAACGGGAGATATATCACTACTGAATATATTATGATTATTATTATTAGATATTATTATGGCCAATGTAATAATTTCAGATAACGAAAAAAAAACCCAGTAATATTCTAAAATATCGAAAAAGTCTCTTTTCCTTTTCTTTGAAGGGACCAGAAGGAAGCATAGGAATGCCTGGACTACCTGGGAAAAAGGGCGATAGGGTAAATTACAATTTCAGAATGTTTCTCAGAGAACTTCGCTTAAGGAACCGCGAGGTCCTGAGTTTAAGTACTCGCGTAGGCTCATCGGTCAGTAATTATCGATGATCGTATAACACACGTAACACAGATAATTAATCTTATTTTGTGGCTACTTATGTGACGTCCGCTAGTCAGAGTCGTTTATTGAAGGAACATTACTTTACGTAGAATTACGAAAGAAAGTCCAAGGAATATCCTCTTCAGGAAAATTTGAAATTTTTTTCTCACTAAGATGGCACTTCTCGTGTTATAGGGCAATGTACAATTGGATTTTATCAACATACCCTGTTTTTTGTCAGATTTATGTGACCTTGAAAACTTTTTAACCTCGACCGAGCTTTAAGACTCGAGAACTCGAGCTGTGGGGCACATGAGCTAGTTGCCCTTACCTCTTACTCTACGGTTTTACAACAAGAACATTTCACAGTAAATGAAGACCAGTAAAATTAACTGAAAAATGTGTTGATCAGTGAGATGTTTTACACATTTTTCGTAGACCTCTGGAGTTTGAGTTCATTATTCAATTGGTCAACTAATATCTCAGCGGACTTCCGTGGTTTTGATGTACTTTAATGTTTCCTCTTTGGGCGATCGATAAAGAAAGGAAAGCTTGGGCGAGGAAGTATTAATCCTTGGTATTACATACTTATTGTACACCAAACGTTAGTAACTTATCAATCCATTTGGGAGCAATCTTTTTCAAAAACAATCAGTGGAAAAGAGAAATTTCCTCCTCCAGATTAAGGAGAGAAACGCTTAATTTTTTCAATATTTACGTTTCAACAGTTTTATTTATAGCTAATTATTTCGTATGTATATTTTATATCGACCGAACATTTTAAAATGTCCTTAAGTATCTTTTTTTTTACAATCGTTATGAACCAATATTGTATGACATGTGTTAGATTGTGTGTATTGATGTTAATGCACATGCTCTTCAAGATTGTTAACTGAGAAAGAGGAGTATGCACATTACGATCTACACACTTGAAACTACCACATGCTATACAATATTGACTCATAGCGATCATTTAACTTGGATTCACGTGCCGTGTCGAGACTGCAGTGAGCAGTACACAAGTTAATCACGAACCAGTGCAAAAAGTAACCTCCACTCAATGTGTTACTCAATGGTTAAAATTTCTCACTAGCGATCAGGTTGCGGGTTTGACTCCAGTCAGAGGCTCAAGAAACTCTCCCAAGCTTGAGGAGCAGGCGCATTAAGATCTACCTTTTCAATTAATAAGAACCTGAAAACTGAAGTAGTTATCTTGATCAAACATAGTTGAAAAATAATGTCCTTTAAATAAGTTAACGGGCTCGTATAGTCGGCCAACGGCCTATTAATAACCAACGTGTAGTTCTCACCATAAATTTGCTATTTTTAATTGAATCCAGGGAGATCCAGGAGTACAAGGACCACCAGGGATGCCAGGAAGCGATGGAGATGCTGTAAGTTTTGAAATTTGTGTTAACATTACATTTAGTACAATATAGAAAGAAAGAAAGAAAGAAAGAAAGAAGGAAAGAAAGAAAGAAAGAAAGAAAGAAAGAAAGAAAGAAAAAGAAAGAAAGAAAGAAAGAAAGAGAGAAAGAAAGAAAGAAATTCATTCTCGCATTTCAAGAAATTTGGATTACTAATAAAACACTAAGTTTTGACCATTCTCGTCGTACTTTTCTGGTGTTTGTATCGAAAAAATGAACAGCTATAATGTGCCGTGGAAGACTAGTACTCAGAATTTTGGTGTCCATGAATCAACCGCATTTTACCGAGTCACGCGTTATAACGACGCGCATTATAGCGGGGTTCCACTGTACTTTTAGTTTAGATCCTATCTTTGACATGAGGTGAAGGCCGAAAGATTTCAATGAGCGGTATGCTGTACAGGTGGCAACAACTATATACATTTATAGTCCTGAGGTGAAGTAATACGGGAAACAAATTGCCACAGCATGTCTCGCGACAATGATGTGTTGGAAATTGAGCACAATGTTGTATGTATTACAACCCGCTTGTGCAACTTGTCCAGCAACACATTTCCACGTTTCAAGTTCCCGAAGGAAGTTACGAAAAGTAGAAGTAATTTCTTCTCTATGAAACATTTTTCTACAACAAGCAACGCGATATTTGTTGGACGACAAAGTTGCAAGAGCGAGTAGTAATACAAACCACGTCACGCCTCAACTTGCAACCCAACGTTGTGGCAAAACAAGTTGCGGAAATTTGTTGCTCGTATTCCTTCACTTTTAGTTCATCCCTTTTTTGGTGTAAAGAATCAAAGATTCACGTAAAACTCCAAGACGAGGCCGAAACCAAGATTTCAGATTATGACTTTAGTATATGTCAACTACGACATTCAAATTGAATCTCAGCGAAAATGATTTTTACTTATGAGAACGCTTGGTCGATTTTAAGAGAGACGTCTCAACTTCCTGAGAACGAAGTCATTAGGTCACTCTGTACTTCTGTGAACAGTTCAGTGGTTTGGTCAATAAATGAGACTAGTTAAAAACCTTTTGGGATGAAATGATTTTATAACTTGGGGGCTTGATCGCCTTAGTGGTTACTTTCCATTTATTTTTTCGAGTCCCTTACATAAACCTAATGTTCTATGAATCACGAGAGGAAGGTATGACGGTACATTAAAAATTTCCTAATGTTTAGGTAAAACAACTTCTAGCAAGAATAAAAGAATCTCTTTAGCTGTTTTGTTATGCTGTTTTTAATTAGAATGTCGAAGGAAAGATTGGTTTTGTACTAGTTGGCTACTTCTCACTTACACTATACCAAATCCTGGTTATTTTGTGGTACCTCCAGCTACCTAATGCCATACAATCTAAACCATCCCTACTTTAAAATGTTGAAAACGAGGGATTGCCTATTGTACCGTGCAATTTCGTAGGAAAAGCGAAATTTCGTTAGTCCAGATTAATGAGCTATTTCCCAAGAGAGACCCAGGAACCGCTAACCTGAAAGGGCCCTCACTGCTACGAAAATGTAAAACTTAGATTACCAAATAATACAAGGCAGAAGAAAATAAAAATAAAAACAAATTGTTACGACTGAAACACGTGAGATGACTGCACTTGCACAACATCACGTGATTGACGTCAGAAATTGCTCTTTTAGGTTTGAATACGTGGAACGAAAACTTCAAAAAATTTTGGGTTGTCATTTGTCAACGATTGTAGTCTGAATTTATTCTTTCTAAATAACTAATAAAAAACGTTGATGACTTGTCGCATAATTGTCGAGGATATTCAAGCCAACGACCTGCCATCAATGCCAGATTTTTGGGACAGCCTAATTCCACCTAAGTATATTTTTCGCCACATTACAAAAACGCAGAATATGCCACTTCTCAGAGGAAAACTAGTTTATCAGGATTTTAGGCTTTTAAACCAGATCTAGTAATGCTAATATAGAGCGCCACAATCTGGGAAATGTACGGGTGTCTCAATGGGCGAGCACGCTACTGTTTGTCCCTCCTGTAAATTTCATATACCATTGTTATGACGTTAATCGTAAATAGAGATTTAATTGCTTTGGCGAAAGACTCTACAGACTATAGGCTAAAGTACAAACATAGTTCGTTTTTAATCACTCCATATTTCTTTATTTCAGGGTGACGATGGATTACCTGGACCTGTTGGTTTTCCTGGACAGAACGCCGAAAAGGTCTTGCATTAAGAATTCACGTTAATATCGTGTACTCCATCTTATAGTTTAGCTGATGTATGTAATATTTAAGAAAATCAAATCGATCGCTATAATGATGGGAACGATTACTTTTCATGAATGTATTTGATTAAATTATTCATTCGGGAAAATGAATTTAATATTTTCCTTGTGACTTTGAACTCAAGCAAGAACGAGACACGTATCCAAATACCAGTTGAACTGCATGCAGTTGTATCTATGTCCATTTCTGTCGTCTAAACTGCTTTACATTAGCTAGACCCAATCAAACATACTTTGTAAGGAATAGAAACAAATTTTTTAATATCTGCTTTTTTCATCCACAGGGTGGTGATGGTGTTCCTGGAATTGTTGGTGAACCAGGAAAGACCGGTGCTCCGGTAGGGTTTTGTTTCAACGAATTTCATATTCCTCTTAGTTCGTATAATTATTATATATATGGTTATTCATTGGTCTTCATGTCTTCCTTTAGGGTCCAAAAGGATTGACCGGTAGAACTGGCCCAGCTGGAACACCTGGTGTTGCTGTACGTTTGGAGGAAGGGAATAGACAAATTAGTTAATTCTAAGGATAACTTATTCTAATTATAAATTAGGATAAACAGCTGAGTCCAGCAAAAAACAAAGTACCCGCATATTTTTTAAATATGTTCTTAATATTTCTAACGTTTCGTTGCGTCACACGACATCATCGGAAAATGGTGACGAAACGTAACGTTAGAAGTGATAAAAGCTTTTTCAGAATTGCCCATATTTCGTGTTTTTGCTGGGCTCTTCTGGTTTATCATTCGCTTAAGATTCCAACCTGGTAATTTTGTTTATTCTACATATAGACCTGAAGTTATAACCGGAAGGTGGAGTTCCAATTAAAAAGTGAAACATAAAATGGCAGATAATCTCGTTCTCAGAATCTTTCCGTTCTGTCGGGGAAAGAAGACGACTGGACTGAAGCTGACTTTTTTTCGATTTTCTGTTGATAGGTAACTCTGAATCGGAAGGTCACTGGACTCCAAACCTAACTGAACGATCAATAATTGCAAAATGGTTGCTATTTCCATTATTGGTTATTTAATAAAACGTTTTAGAAACCCCACAGTTTAAAAGACTATGTTGTCCTGAAGTTGAAAATGACTGTTTGTTTTGATAGTAAAGAACTGTTTTTCTTCTTGCCAGCATATTAACTAGATTTTTGCTCGAGACCTCTCTCACCTCCGCAGAGGTTTCCGTGGGCAACCGTTGAGACTCATGTAATGCTTGCGGTTGGAAGCAAAGAAATCGAGAGAAAAATTGAAGGAAGCCTCTGCCTATTTTCGGTCGATATCTGACCCTAAGAGTCGATATCTGTACCATGATAGTTAATCGTAAAATATCCAGACAATCTGCCAATTTTTCGCTTTAAATGTTACGAGAAAGTTATCCTGTATTAGTTTGGATAGTTTTTATGCCATTTTTCTACTTTGGATTATAATATTGCCTACAAGAAAAATCTTGCAGTGGTCAGGAGGGGGCCGTCTGCTAAGTGGAAGCTCTGATCAGAAACTTTTAACAAATTTTGTAGTGTTTGAGACAACGCCGCTTGCCTGATTAAAGACGTCCCTTCTTTTAAAGTAAGTTCATTACATTTCAAGGTTTTGTGAACCACACGATAGTGCCGGACAAGCCCATTACGTGAAAATGTTCCCAGCCGATGTTTTGACCCATCGTCTTTGCTTTTACAGCAACTCGGACAGCAATTTTTTCCCCGATTTCCAAGCTTGTAGATAATCGTTTGTCAAACCTAAATCGGTTAAATTCACCGGAACTTGCTCAGACGCTTTTTCAATCATTTTTCGTAATTAACGTATTTCGTGACAACTTTTATTTTCGCTTAATTTCTGTACCCTCCGTATTGGCGCCATTTTGGAACCGAAAATAGGCTGAGATTTCCTTCAATCTTTCTCTCGATTCCTTTACTGCCGCCCGCAAGCATTTCATGAGTCTCAAAGGTTGCCTAGGGAAACCTCTGCAGAGGAGAAAGGCTCGAGACCGAATGCCCAGGTCAAAGTGAAAGTCAACTTTAAAATCAAGTCGCAATTCACAGATTAATGACAACGTAAAGGTATGCTAAGCATACTGTAGACAACTATCCGTCAAATTTCAGCTCACAAAATTATGATGTTGGGATATTATTCATCCAAAAAACAAATATTTTGAAAAGCTTTTCATGTTTTTCTTTAAATTGTTTTATTAGGATGTTTTTATATTTATCAATATCATTCTCAGATTGACTATTGAAATACCCCACTTAGCTTTACTTTTTCGGACAGTTGGTCAATGAATTCCACCATCCAGTTATAAAAAGTTTTCTAATAGACCTTTCCCAAAATTAAAAATAATCAACGCGAAAGCGAGGCTATGGTAAGTACATAACACTAAACCGTGTTCGCGCCACATTTGTTTAGTAAAGAAGATGGCCTATAACTTCAGAACTATGCTTTGCTGAATGCATGTTGTTTGAAATTATCTAAGCTTTTATTTGATGTATAGTTTAAGTTTCTGTGTTACGTGGAACTTTTTTAATTGTACAAAATGTTCGAGCCATTGCATTCGAAAATGATAATAAATGTAAAATCGGCTTCTCACAAGACACGAGTGTTGTAGAATTTCCTATTTTTGTTTCAAATACTTAACGCACCACGTAAACAATATATCATAATCAAGCTACTGAAAACAGTTATTTGAGGTATAAATCTCAAAATTTTAGCTAGATGGGAAGCATAACAAAAACAAGAAAACATCTGCCATTTTGGTCTTGGTGAATTATGTACCAAGACCAAGATAGCATGTCTTCTTATTTTTAATATACTTTTGCCGCTGCCTCGCTTTCATACTGATTATTTTTTATCTTGGGAAACGTCTGTTGAAAATAATTATACAGTGTGTATAAAAAACGCTACCCTATTAAAAATTATAATGATTATTCTTCAAAAATCACTTGCTATAAAAAAGGCAATTTGTAAAGAAATAACTAATACTAACGAAACATGACTGGGGTAGGGTTTTTTGGCACACAATGTATAAGACTTTTTCCATCTTTGTGAGTTAATTGTTAGTTGCTAACTCTTCTAAAACCCTGTAAAAGTCATGAGGCCAGTAGTACTCATTTTCTGATTGTTTATACTCAATTCAGGGACCACCAGGATCATATGGAGGAGCTGGGGATATAGGACCGCGGGGAACTAAGGTGAGACGACCTCCGTTGCTGGTTGCTTACTGAGATTAATTAGTAAATATTTTATTTGTGTAAAAAGGAACACAGTGTCCTTTAAATCTCAACGTGTGAGAAGTTTTGACATGTTGACATTCACAAGAACTTTTTATCATATTACTCAGGGAGATCCTGGCATTCAAGGAAGTCGTGGGTTACGTGGACCTGCAGGAGAATTTGTAAGGATATTTTTGCACCAAATTTAAATTTTCCTTATGTTAGTTTTAGACGAATTTATATCAGTCTTGGTATATGGTCCTGCTGTTTTTTGATAAATTTAGTATTCTTGTTGTATGTTTTGTTGTTGTTGTAGTTGTTATTGTAGTTGGTATTGTGTTGCTTTTGTTGTTTTCGTCGCTGCTGTGATTATTGTTGCAGTTTTCACTGCCGTTACGTCCGCCGATTTGTCCTGTTACATGCTACGTGGGTGTTCATCAGAATAAAAAACTGTGCAATAAATATTTAACCTTCGCCATCGTGTGAAGGTGTCCTTCAGGTGAATGTTTTGAAATAATAGAGCTTTCGTCATGCCTCAACATCATCTGAAACTCTGTTGTCGTATATAGTCAGGTAGATAGGCGTTTAAATCTATACAGAACTGGTAAAGGTACCAAATTTTGTGTAAATGTAGACTAGGACATGACAATCAATATTGAGACGGGTGCCCAGCTTGATCTCTTCTGGGTTGGGTTTTATTGGAGTATCAATTTTGTAAAAAATGTTGCGATGGACTCCCTGCGGTGAATGTTTTGTCTATTTCAATTTTTAACCTGATTGTTCCCGAAATTTACACTCTGGTATCAAAAACGTATAGAATTATCTGTTAATAGCCAAAAACTGATTCGACGCTTTGAAATGAAGCTCAGTTTCTAAAGAATGTAGTTTAAACTTGTACCCAGCTTCAAGTCGGTTACACAAGATGGCAGCCTTTGAGAATCGCTACACGAACTGTAAGTAGACAAGAAAATTCGCTATTATTCCTTTCAAATGCTGCCAGTTTATGATGATTATGACATCTTAGAATCTTTTCAAATTAACATTAACAATATTTAACCCTTTCTGGATATCTTTTCTCATTTAATTGTAAGAAAATATAAGTTTTACATCTTCGTCATTCTGTTTACAATTTCAGTCCCATGAAATGTCGTTGCATTGGAATCTTTGTATTGTTTGCCAAGAAGATACTCGTGAGGCACTAAGGTCTCCCCAAAATGCCCATACATTCAACCCTGATATTTGCAGCACTTTTCTGAACAATGTAGCCCAGTTTAAAAATCTCAATTCTCTGCCTATGGAGCAGAAATTCGATGAAACAACTGCCGTTGACGATCTTGTTAGTAACCAAACCAAATGACATCACTCCTGACACTTGAAATTTAGTCTGTCTAAGCTTAAAAAAGCTCAAGAAAGAGGGATCCGTACTGCTGAGAATGACCGACCATCTGATCCATCTGGTAAGCATCGCAAATCCACCAGTGTTGACATGTGCATATTTCGTGATGAAGGGAATGAGGTTGGCGGGTTTTATAACTTCTCTACTATTGGAGCTGATAGGAATCTCCGTCGCATTGCTACTGACTTACAGGACTTTCTTCTCCCTAGAAAGAAGAACTAATAGTGCAGAGTTGTTGAAAGCGAAAGAAGATAGATATCTTAATGAATCAAGAGCATTTGTCGAGTTAATTCAATACATCGAGGGCTCTGTTGCAAACGGAACCCTGTTCTTTGCGTTTCCAGAGCTTCACATGTTATACAATCTTGGAATTGCTAAATCAGTCAATCGATCTAAGCTCAACAATTAGATACTGCAACACTTTGCAGAAGCTGAAGAACAAAGCGATGGAAGACATACTGTGTTAATCTTCAAAAATGGGTTGAATAACATACTAAAACCTGTAAAGGAGCGCGGCTTCTCGAATGATACCGAGGCTTTGTCCAAAGCTGCAAAGATAGTTAGAAAAGACATTCTCCCACGAAGGCTTTAAATTCTCGGGCAATTTTCCCCTCGGGTGCCAGGAAAATTCTGTACCAGCAAGTCTCAAGTTTCTCATTTCCATGATAATCAACGGATTAAACCTGAAAGATCAAGATAACAGAGTCTCAGCCATGTCTCACAATTTGCCAAACAAGTTATATTTAATACCAAGAAACGATCATCTCATTCTGTGCGGCAGTCCGCCGTGCAAGAACCACCGCTGCCAATTTACATCGGTTTTAACATCCATTCATTGACCCGGTCCAAGACACTAATAACCAAGCTGGTTAAAGTGTTTCATATGACAGAATAGTGGAGGTGGAGGACGGGCTGGCAACTGCAGTCGCTAAGTGGTATGAGAAAGATGGCTGTGTATCACCTGACTACCTTAAGAAAGGGTTATTTTCAGTTGGTGCTCTTCATAATCTGGACCACAAACGAAGCTCAACGACTGCAACGTCATCCTTTCACGGAACTGGCATAAGCATCTTCCAGTTTCCTAAGGAGAGTAATCCTGGTCAGAGCCGACCACCGATAACTCTACCTCCTGGCACTGAATACAATAGCTACATTAGTTCCAGAAAGTAACTTGCATCAGACAGATAGTACTCTGAAAGAGGGTAAATCGCCGGAAAACGCAGAGTACAACATGCAATACAAGCGTTGAATAAAGATAACGTAACATTGAAAGATTCCATAGTACGGGCAGCCTGTTATTCAACAAAACAGCCTGTCAAGGAAGATCCTCCGGCTCTCTCGGCACTTATGCCCTTCTTCTACGAGAAAACCGCAACGCCCGCAATAATAAAGCATGGAATGGATGTGTTGAAACAAGCTGTCGCATTTCTTAACCCGTCTCAGATTCCGGTTATAGTCCTTAATCAACCCTTGTTTGCTTTGGCCAAGATGGTGCAATGGAAGAGGCCGGCAGCCTATGGTGAGAAGAAGTATGTGGTAATGTTTGAGGGATTATACATTTAGATATGGCACTGTGGAACACTCTTGATGATTTACTTGTGTTGTCTGGTTAGACCACTACCCAGGTAGAAGCAGCGATTGTATCGTCTGGTGTTGCTGATTTGTTTTTGAAGGCCTCACACCTAATAAGAACTAGGAAATTTTTTCAAACAAAAGTAGATGCGCATATATTAAGCGTGAGATGGAAAAATATGTTTTTGTCAGCGCAATTTGATAAATTCCTTAATCCGTGTTATTACAAGTAATAGATACATAATCTACCTTTTTCAGACACGCATATCAGGTGACAGTCTTGACGCTCAATAAACTGAAGCAAGAGGCTTATTCTCGTGTTTTTCTAGATGATGGAGATCAGCCCTCGATGGCTGCATGCGATTCACACATGCGCAAACGGAGCCCCACATTCCTGTTCTGAGACATGATCATAGGTTATGAGACCTTAGTCCTCATGTTCATCCGTGCTCACAGGGAAAAGCACTCCTTCTACTATATTGAAGTCTTGGAAGAACACATCCATCTGCTCTTTGCTCTCGATCATGTAAAATGTGCCAAATGTGTACCGATCTACTTAAGGGATATGAAGTTTTTCCCCAGCCCTGTCAGGAAGAAGTTTGAGCATTAACGCAACTGGGTTCTTTCGAAGACAAACAACAAATTTTGTGCAATCTCCATTGATCAGACCCACGAGCAGGAGAACAAGAATGTTAGGTCCGCAGACGGAGCCGTTATACTCACTGAGAATCCAGTGGCGTTTAGGTAACTCTCGAAAGAAATCGCAAAATTTTACAAAGCATTCTAACATTACTGATGCTTCAAACTTTTTTTAATTATATCAGGCTTTTGTAACAGATTTTTATTCCTTCTTTCAGAAGGTGGGTGCTTTCAGGACCAGAAACGTCAAGACTCACCGCCCAATTTGAAGAAGAATATTTCACTGACAATGATCCAGAAAGTCCAAGAAACTATCAGAACCACGAAACAAGCCAAGGATCCAAGCAAACCTTTCTACGCCAGGTGAACAGTCTAACAGAAGTATAGGCAACCCATTCCTAGATAACTTTCCAGAACTGGTGACGCTAGATAGCAGAGGATGTATGGATGGCGCTGTTGCTAAGACAATACCGTCGCTGGAAGATATTGGAAAGATGCAGCACACGGAGTACCGGAAGACAGTTATTGTTGATCGAACAAGGTCAATCCATGATCCAGTCAAGGGAAGCAAGTTACCAGTCTTCAAGAAGCCTCCAACAAAGTTAACGTCGAAACAAGGAATGAAGATTTCTGTTCTTCAAAATAATGTTGGCCTCTTTACCGAAATGTGAGGTTAATTATTGACAACCTTCATTATGTTAAATGCAGGTTTCCTGATAGAAACCAGAAAAGCATTGCAATTAAATTTTACCAAAACTAATGTATGAAGTTGTGTTTAAAACACGAACGGCAGTGTTGCATCATGTTGAACTTTAAGCGTGCAGCAGGAAAATCTTTAGAATTGATAAAAATACTTTTTGTGATTGCTTTAAACTGCTTGAAAAATCTCGTTTCGAGATTGCATTTCTACCGTCATTGGTTAGTCTGTCCGTATTTTAATGAAAATAACAAAGCTTCATGCTAATTAGGATTTCAATTTTGTCTAAAAATTCATGTTTGTTAGAAAAGCATTACGTATCCCTAGTATTTTTTATATAAAGGTCATCAGTATTCTCTGTACAAAACGTTCATCTTAATAAGCAATTCAGTTTAATACAAATTCAGAATTGTAATTACCCATTCATTATGCAATTCATTAACCCCATTTTTCTCCTGAGCCTGAATTCAAATCCGTCGCCAGGGTTTTAGGAGAGCACCTTATCAAATACTTAAACTTAAATTTACATAGCTCAGAATCCACCAATCTCATTCTCATGTAGGGTGAATACGGTCCGGCAGGAAGTCCTGGAAACCGCGGTGAAAGGGGGTTAAGAGTAAGTTTGTTTTTTTCAACCATGTCTCAATTTTGGTTTTCATCATGTTCACCAACGCATAAAACTACTTCTTCTGCTTCTTTCATTCTGGAAAATGAGCTGAGTCCGACTTTAAAAACGTAAAATTCAAATATTTGAACAGACGGACTTATTACATATTTAATAATGGCTTTATTTTTCAATTGAAGGGTGCTACAGGACCACAAGGACGGGTAGGCCCTCCAGGATACTCAGGACCTGCGGTGAGTTAGATCTATTAATTAAAAAGAAAATATCAAGAATTTAGAATTTTTACCCCAAAATATGCATAGACGGAAAGATATACTGAAACACAAATGCCTTTTAAGTCACCAACACTAAAAGTTAAGCGAAGAGATATACTTTTTGAATTGGTCTTAAATATTGTACGCTCTAAATACCAGTCCATAGTAACCTAACTTGATGTTTCAGGACAGACAACAAAGAAGAACCCAAGAACAACCGTCTCAAGTCAAATAGTTCCTGAAAATTTCGTCCTGGGTTGCCATGATTTCCATCAGCGGAACTCGTCTGTTGTCTTCTTATCATCAACTAGTTTTCGATTTGTTCGATTTATGATTGCAATAATAGTAACCATGAAAGTAGCTCCACCCTTCAACTCACTAGGAAAATTTGTGTAAAACATGCGACGGCAAAAATCTCGTCCCTCAGCAAAACCATGAACTGCAACAAGATGGCAGACAATGGACAAACTGCCAGACTTATCCATACCCTTCCAATCGTAAGCTTTCTAAAAAGTATTTACTTTCTTTACTTAAAGGGTGTACGAGGCGATCGCGGTGACGAAGGAGATTTTGGATCATTGGGGGAAAAGGTAAAGATGATGCTTAGAAGCTATAGCTGAAAAAATTAGAAAACATATAAAGATGTTACTTAATATTTAAAAACCTGTTCTATTGACAACTGTGTAACTTGCTAACTATTCGGCGTGTCATCTGCAGAATTCACTTATTGTTCATCAAAAGTGGGAGCAGGAGGGCAGTCACTTTCCAATATTAACAAAAGAAGGGCATCGCTCCCTCGATACGTGTTGCTACTTCGGCTCAAACACACATGTTTTCTTAATGTGAAGTGTGAATCAGAGTGAGTTAAATATTAATTCTGTTGTAAGTTGAACTAAGATTTTGGCGACAAAAAACTACGGTAGACATTAGTGGATATGGGGCGCCAAATCTAAAAATATGTTTACGACAAAAATGTTTCAATTTTATCATTATTTACGTACCGTATTTCCTTGAATAATCACCCCGGGCGATTATTTTTTATTGAACCTTCAAAACGGGGCGATTAATCGAGAGGTTCAATTATTCAAGCGGCGCGATTAATAAAAAGAATTCGGAATTGCCTGATGTTTTGTTAACGTAAATTAAATAGCAGTGTTTATGAGAAAGCAAAATTGATAAATGACTAATCACAAGAGAAAAACAAAAACAAACGTAAGGATATGTCAAAACGGGGGGGCGATTATTTCTTAGTTTTTCCCTAAAAGGGACGATTAAATCGAGAGGGGTGATTATTCGAACTGGAGTGATAATTCAAGGAAATACGGTATGTAATCTTATTCGAGATAAACAATCCATAGATTATTTATAAATAACCTACAGATTGTTTACAAACCATCCAGGGATGGTTTAACGGAAAAGTATTATTTATTAAATAAGAGATGGTATACCAAACCATGGATTATTTGTTAAATAATCCACGGATTGTTTACAAATAACCTGTGGATGGTTTAATCAACAATAGTTTGTCTATTAAACAATCCAAGGATTATTTGTAAATAATCTAGGGATGGTTTGATAAACCATGGAATTTTCGATAAATAACCTAGAGATCGTTTGCTCGTGCCAAATGCGTAAAAAATAATATCGCCAACTGAAAAGAGCCTGGGGTACAACTGTTTATGGCCGGGGAGAGGTAAAAAACATCGAGTTGACCCAAATTTTATTCAAGTACAGACTGGTTATTCTTCTGTGTTTTGAGGCGTCTGTTCAGTTGAGTCTGGTTTAAACGTAATTCTATAAACTTCGAATGATTCCTCAGGAAATAATGTTACGAATATGCTTAATCAAATAGCAGGATTAATTGATTCCTCATCGGACTCATATGATACTGATATCTCTCCAATGAGCTCTCTTTCTGCCAAAAATCTACGTTGCTTTTTCATTGGAATCGATACATGCTTTACAAACCACATCTTTGTGGCATGTTTTCAATCAACCGACAAACCCAAATGTTTTGCGTTGTCTCATACCGGAATTTACGGCATCAGAAAATATAGTCGAGTTATTTCTTGAACTTTGCGTGTTAACGAGTAACCAGAAGGCAATAAAGCTGAAGTATTGTTTAATACACAACATTGAAAATATACTGAATGTAGATACTTTCTTAAACTCAATACTTCTTGAATTTTCAATAAAAACAAAAAATATTGACGATGCGGGTTAGGTAGAGGCATAATGATTGGAGACGTTCTCTGACCAAGATTATAATTTATTTTGACGAGCTTTCGGCCACTAGACT
>JBAHVQ010169344.1:0-19074 GCA_036872915.1 Nanipora kamurai
CCGAAGGTGCGAGTTCAAATCCCGCTCGAGTCAACTTTTTCAGTTGACTTCAGCAGTGTAGGTTAAATGTGAATTTGAGTTCAAAATATGATGGCCCAGACAATATATTTATTTATATATATCTATATATACAGGGACTGGAGGCGAAAATAGAATTGAAACAGAATTGAAACACTGCGTATCCTCGTTTTGCGCCTGGAGCATCTATTGCTACTATTTTGAAAAAATGTGAATTTATCTTTTCATATTACACTGAGGATGATTCTGAAATAGAGTTAAATTAACTCCCAGAAATTCACTCTACCTAAAAGGCTTAAAGGTGGAGTTATTTTAACTCCTTGAAAATAACAGTGTATATACAACAAATTCAAGTTTACAAACATTTATAAATTTTCAAAAATAAACTTTGTTAAAACCTTTACGTTTCGGGGTCCGGCCCCATTCTCAAAGGTCACAAGCAACCGAAATTGGTCCCCATTTATACATAATCTAGTCATGCATTATTCAAAACAAGTCTTTCAGTCCCTCAGGAATAGAAGTATTAAGTTTATATACCCAATACCTCTCTCTCATTGTTGGCTCATTTACATTCTTTTTATCAATCACTTTAACTCTTAAAATTTATGAAAAGGGTATTTGAGGAAAGACCAATAGTATCGTATAGGAGACCGAGAAATATAAAGGATGAGCTAGTAAGATCCAGAATCTGTAAACCCGATAAATCGATTTGTGGTAGGGGTATGAAAAAATGTGGTAAAACACGTTGTCAGATCTGTAAATATGTAGATGAAGGGGATACTTTTAGTTCGGACAATCGTACATATAAGATTACTTTTGCGTTTGATTGCGATTCGGAAGCAGTTCTTTGCTTAATTATGTGTAGGAGGTGTGATAAAATTTATGTGGGCAGTCCGGTAACGTCCTTCAGAAAATGCTTCAATAACCATACGAGAAGGGTTCAATTCCCAGCCGGAAGACACCGACAAAAATCGGTATTCCGCACGCATGGCCCGATGCGATTTCCATCGGCCGATTTTTATCGGACAATATGAGACTGGTTTGATATTGTCCGATGAAAATTGGTCAATAAAAATTGCTCTTAAAAGACTCAGCACACGCAACAATTTTGGTCATTGGCCCTAAATTTAGTATCAGGCTAAAAATCAGCCGACAAAAATCGTAGCGTGTGCACCCGGCTTTAAACTGTCGGGTGGCTATGGTTTTCGAAGCTGTTTGTCACTAATGTCTATTGCTGGTTGTAGCCGAAGCTGTGTTCCTTAATTCCTTGTGGGTTTCTTACTTTTTGCTCTTTTTACATGAAGCGTAGCCGTAACCTGAGTACAGACGTTCTCATCGTCGGAGAGTTACGGATAATTCCGAACATGTCCGAACTTGACTTCAAATGGCGTGAAAAGTTACTTGCATTTATCGTTTGTTGCTAACAATCAGAAAATAATCCTTCGCGTGATTTTTGAAAGATCGCGTACCGTCTGATCCCTTTTGTCTCGTACGTTTCGCCGCTTTTTTCATAAACGTGCTATCTTCAAGTGCTTGTTTACTGTCTAATGCCCTTCACTGCTGTAGAAGTTTAGTTTAAGCTTCCTTCTAAGCTTTTTGGTAGATGTTAAATACTTGCAATTGTTTTCAGCGATTTTGAGACATGGACAAAGAAAGGTAGGATTTAATGGCTTTGTTTAAATTTATTTTTATCAAACGTTTCTCTTAATTTCTTGGTACATTTACTTCCCCCATGCTGGAGCGTACAGTAGCTGTCAAAGGATAGAATTCTTAACACTGCAATCTGCATGACGGGCCGAAATATTTACCATTACGAAGCATAATTATAAAATAGCTTCTGGGCTGAGATGTTTCCGATATTTATACCAGATAAACGTACTTGTCGCATGTTTAAATTATTTTGTCAGACGCAGCACACACGGTGTTGAGGTATTAATATTCATTTCTTGCCTTGCTCGCGCTCTAAATGATTTTTAAAATTCGAAGCATTAATCCAAGTGATGCACGCTCATAAACGATATGTGCCAATGTGGTTTGAATAGTATTAGAATATTATAATCTATTTGTATTTGCGCCACGACGCTTACCATACACAGGTACTTATACTGTATAAGCAGGGGTTCACAACTTTACATACCCATCAAGTCCCCACATGAATACTAAGGTTCCCCCCAATAAAAGTGGAATAAGTATATAGCTATTTTTGAGTTGCAGATATAGCCATATACTTGTTTCACTTCATAGCTATTTTTAATTAGAATACAGTATATAGCTATTTCTGAGTATGTTTGGTTATCATGATCATCATCAACCGATGTAATTGCTGTCATAAACTATTTTAATATCAAAATTGGTATCATATTAGCTTGCCAGATTAATATTGCTCTGTAATACTGTATGATGATTGTTGTATTTGACCCTTACAACAAATTTAGGAGGTGTTAATTAGTGGGATAATGTCATCAGACTTCCATGTAATAGGGGAACTTTTACTTATATCGGTAGATAGCACACCTGTTTTTCTATCCTTTATCCAGTGCTCTCCTCCAATGTTCTGTTATCATTATGAGTGCTGTTTCACTACTACCGGTATGGTGCTTGCTGTAGGCAGAGAAACAATTGCCCAATCCATTTTCAAAATCCTCCAATAGTTGTTGGCTTAATAAATATTCAAATACTGCACTCTATTAACAGAAAGAAATATTGTTATACATGTAGATGTATAATTTGCTTTTATCTGATTACATGTACTGTATCATCCTTTTAAAAATAGGGATCAAATATCATGCCTTTTTTCTAATCATTAGACCATTGGGAGCAAAATTATTAAAGAGCTTACATCATTAATTTAAACAAAATTGTCACAACTAATGCAGTTTCATATACACTGTACAATTTAAGCCAAATTTTAAATTCATGGAGACGATCTTCCTTAACAACTTTTTATTGTAACACCAATATTGGTAAATAAAGGGATATATAGACATAATTCATTAGACTGACATTGATACCTATATTAATGCATAATGCATACTGTATATGTATTTATTTTATATTTATTCACATGTACTGCAGGGGCAGATCCAGGTAAAAATCTGACTGTTGCAAATTTGCATAATTTTTTAAGGGGGTTTTCTAGAGGTCTGTAGCATACACCCCCTGGAAAAATGTGCAATTGAGAATCCTCTGAAATGTCATTTCCTGCATTTTGACAGCCCACTTTGGGAAAATTTTTGCTTTTAGTCCAGTTGAAATTAAATATGCAAAAAACATCAAACAACAAATTTATGGGATTCCCATATAAGAAGACCTACTCACATTAGCAGTAAGATCAACTATTTGTACTGTATCATGCATTACAATTGCTCTATACTGACCTGCTAGTCCTTGCCAAATACAGTATCTGTTGTCTGCATCTCTAACAAAATGTATTGTAATGGTAGGTTATTCCTTGGTAAATTCTTTTTTATGTACAAAATATTAAAATTAATGTAATAGCTGCTCTCCCTATCACATCACATTCTGAGAAAGCAAAATCTTACTTATGATTATCTATTAAACCTCAAGGTTTAATTCAGCAGGTAAGATCCACAATGATAATGTCTGAAGCGCTGACAAAACCAGTAAAAGGCAAAATATTCAACAGTTAGTAATGATAATGATTTCAAAATCATATTGGTCTGCAGAAAAATACTTATTAGGAAATATGCAGTTCAAAATCACCAGATACGTTCAGCATTAAAACAGTCCAAAATTGTCACCAGTAAACAATTAGTTAGCATGGATAATCTGTTCAAAATCTTCTTGCTTCAGCCACAGCAGGATTGGGAGGTAGTAAACTTGAGTCTGAAATCATCTTAGTAAAGCTGGAAGATAACTGACAGAACTGTTGATCAACATAAAGTCATCTCACTTCAGCAGTTGCTTTGATAATAGTCAGACAGGACAATCATTCCAAAATCATCCTGGTACTGTATGGCAGCAGAATAATAGTAAATAAAATTGCATGTTATACAGTACAGTAGCATGTAAGTATAATTTGCAAGAGTAATAAGTGTAAAATTATTTACAGCATACAGATACAGTAGGATAATATTCAGGGAACAATTAAATCAGTTTGAAATCAAAAGCAGAATCACAATGGCGAGTTAAACTTACATCTATGGAGTAAAATCAGTTCAAAATCAACTTGCTAGACATACAGGAATATAGAAAATAACTTAAAATTTATATCAATCTCGCAACATGTTGATAGTTTGGTAGTAAAATCTGAGTATAAAATTATACTGGTAATGCAGCAGCAGGATACAGTCTGAATCAAAGTAAACTGAATAAGTTAAAATTCACCTTAATTCTGCTGCAGAACTTATACTTTAGCAAGGATTACTAAATTTTAGCTTAATCTCATTCCTGTCTAGCAGCAAAACTGCAGTGGTTAGAAACGATGAGTTAAAACTATATTAGTACAGCAGCCAGTGATGTACACTGTACTGTGCTAGGGGGGTTGGTCAGCATGCCCCCCAGAACCCTACAGTTTCTGAAATGTCATTTCCTGCATTTCCGGGGAAGATTCACACAATTCTGATGGTGATAAAATGTCAAGTAAAAATGCTCAAAATCTCAAGATGATTTAAATCATCAGCAAAATGATTGGGTGCCAAAAATTTGGATATATGTATTTATTTTATTAATATCAATGAACTTACCTTATGCTAATGGCAGGATAGTGATTTAAGGCAGACAATTCCTCATGATGTCTTACAAATGCTCCTTATAACTTGTATAAAATTCTATTACATGTACTTAAATATTTTGTTTTATAAAATAAAACTCATGGCAGCTGAGTTGGCAGAGCACTGCCCTTGATTTGCACATCAATCACTGTTGTTTACACCAAGCTTACAATAACATGATTGGTTTGCAACAGTGTAAAAGTTCTACCATTGGTTTGCAACAGTCAAGAATCCCTATCATTGGCTTGCAACAGTTAGTTCAAACTGGCTGTTGCAAGCTAGAGCTTCACTCTCTGTTGCAGACCATTGGCACTACTGTCAGCGATTGGTGCCAACAAGATAGGTGAGCCACAGATGATGAGGGGTAGTCAGTTAAATCCATTGTACCAAATTTACTTGTAGTATTGTGATGTCAAATCATCAAGAGATGACACTCTGTAGGAGTGAATTGTCTGCATTCAAACTGTATGCCAAGGGATTTAAATTTCTGTTTTGCAGAAAGAGAAAAACTTCGATTTGGGGAAACTTCAACCAATGTGTAAATCGTAGCATTATTCTTTTTAATGTGCTCAGTTATTTTACTAATTTATCAGTAATGGAGTTGAAAATCTGGCAGTTGCTTGACCAAGTGTTGCAGCTGTGTCTAAATCCACCCCTGTACTGTACATGTACATATGTATACATGCATATATGTATTTGTTTATATGTTTATACATGTACCGTTGTATACAGTATATTCATTTTTATTTTGTTGGTATATTCACAGATTAGTAGAGTAGTAAGAATCGTTTAGTTTCGCTTCAGAAGGGAAAAATTTCTGAGTATTAGACATCCAGTGTTCCATTAACATTTCCTTTGACGCATGAAATTGTCTGGTGTCACTAGAGCAAAATACCCTTGGGTAGCAACGGCCAAGAAATAATCATATTTTGCTAAATTAGAAATATATAAAGCCACACATTGATCAAAAACTTGTTTTAACACTTTAAACGTATAGTACTCGGTGGGCCTGGAAGCTTGGGATATCACTACACGACATGTATGTTTTAAATGCTCCAACAATTACTGTTGACATTGTGAAATATTCAACGTTAGTCTTCTGCAGTATATATGTATTGTATTTCTGTACATTTCTTTAAATACAAACACAATCGAACCTCTTGGTACGGACCCCTCTGTAATACGGATACCTCTCTATTACGGACATCTTGCTCGGTCTTGCCAAAATACTCACTCATTTGCTTAAAAAACTCATTTGCCTCCATAATACGAGCAGTCTCTAACACGGACAAGGAACAATTCAGACGATATCGTGGGAAAGTTCGAAAATTAGTAGCACCAATCTGTATTACCTTCTGAATTACTGTCTGGAAGCATTCCACGTCAACAGTTCCCACTCCCCATTGAATCATCATGGCGGTGGTATGTTATTTAAAGTTTTATGCTGGGCATTCATATTTCTGACAAGATTACGCTTTCCGCCTGTTTCGTCAATTGCTAAGATGTGAAGGTGTACTGTATACATTGTAAAAAGATATATAAAACACTGATACATTATAATTTCTGGACCTTTGTATAGGTTCACAGACATACAAGCACTATGAATTTTGGATTCTTGGAAGGAATCCAAGAGTGTATAGTTTATTGGATGTAAAGAACACTTTGTTTTTTTCATATCAAAAAGTAATACAAGTTGATTCCTGAAAACTCAGTACTGTATGTGGAGCGATTTGTTTATCCAGTAGTTCATGGCTCAAAGCAATAAAGCCCACTGTAAACATCCTGAGAACAGCAACGTGCACATGGCAGATAGTGGATTTTCGAGTTGTTACGACTTTACCGAAATTAGTAAGCACAAAAGAACGACGATTGTAGGACCTAAAATGTATTCAACGCGTAAAATAGCCAGTGAGAATGATGAGTGGGGAAACGAACCAAGGGCCAGTTACTCGGACGGTATGGAAAGAAACTGGATTCCATTTGAAAATGGCCATGTTAGCGCGCCAAGCACTCACGATGATGATTTCACGAATTCCACACGGAACACACGAGGTTGTGATGCACAACAAATTGGTCACATGACATCTTCACCAAAAAAGGGTGAATGTGACTCTGGGAAATCACCTTTCTCTCCTTGTAACAACGGTTTTGTGTATGACAGGAACCCTTGTAAACCTAAGGGACCTTCTAAATGGAGGACTGCCTGCGAGGACATAGAAAACGAACGGTTTGGGCGTAATTTCAGCAATACATGCGATGGCATTGACCTTGGTAATTATTCAAGCTCTGTTCAAGCCGAAGAGGAGCGTAATTCATCGAACAATTTACCGGAGGAAATTCCCTCAAAATTCCTTGGAAGTAAGGCGGATAGTGATCATACCAGGAGTAAAGGTGCAGGATTAGGCTGTAAATATGAAATGAACCGAAAGTCTGGTGGGAATTTCGGGGAAAAACAAAGCGAACGCCTCCAGGACAGTGATACCGTCCGAAATAAACGGACAAATGTGAACGAAAGTAAGGAGACATCTATAGATGATACTACCAATGACGAAAGGATGAAACGTCGGTTAAAGAATTTACGAAAGGAACCCAAGAGGATACTAAGGGGTAGAATGAGGCACGTACATAAAAAGCGTCCTAAACTGCCTCAGGAAAATGCTCACAATGTTGAGAACATGGTGGGAGACCCGGATGGAGTTTGGACATGGGCGTTACTATTGGCTAGTTTACTCAAGAAAGGTTTGTATTTTAGTGTAGTGGGAATGAGGAAACAGGTCACTTGCACTAAGAAGTCATGGACCTTAATTCTCTTAATCTAGCAGGCATGGAATTATTACTTGAACAAACGCATACCAGTTGATTCTTTAAGTACAGCGGCACCGTGTACAAATCTGGGGTTTGGGTCTACAAAATTCGCATTGACCTGGAGAAATGGGCAATATCGTAGTCAGTCACGTGACCACGAAGGATTCTTTTTCCAGTCGATGAAAAAATTTCTTTCAAAACTAACTTCTGCACTTCTACCATAAACACCCAGCAGAGAGTGATTGCAATGTTGCTAATGCCAAGTTTACGAAGAATGTTTATGAATATTACAAAGTGGGATAGAAGCACATTTTGCTTGTGGGTGTAATGTTGGATGACAAATTGACGTCATCCAGCACGGTCACCAGAAACAGAACGTATTACCTTGCTAAACATTCATCATTCTTTGCTTGTTTCTTGAGACATGAGTGCGAAATTCGTTTGTAAAAGGTGTCAGCTGTAAATGTGACCCATTTCTGCAACTAGTTGACGTTTTGACAAATCAACCTCTAGAGTTTTATTGAATCACCACTTTTTTTGCGTTCAGTATTATGATTCCACTATTGGCTATTTTAAATATGTTGAGATCATGTAACTTTCGGATAAGTCACCTATCACAAGCTCATTTTTGGCATCTCAACGAGTAAAAGAAGAGTGCTGCGTAGTCAGTGTTGAACGACGTGTAGAAAACCAAAGGGTCACGGAAACTGGCAAAAATTAAAGTTTGTAAAACTGATTTTTCTAACCCTTTCGTCGGAGTAAACCGTAAAATGACATGAAAACTAGGTGGTGTTTTTATAAAGAGAAAAAAATCATGTAACAAATAGATGACTAATAGGAGTGAATAACAGTAACAAACTAATTAATGCGATGTAAATGATGGTACATGTAATCATGGAACAATTCTCTTTCATTTAATCGCTCACTAAGTTACTGCTTTTTTTTTTAGCATGGGCAGTTAGCAATAACGTTAGCTGGTGAGCTTTATTCCCTCGGATTATTTGAGTTTATGTTATTTATCTCTTTACAAGCCAAGCTAGCATGTGCGGGTGAAACACTGGCTTGTGTTCTTTATTTCCTTACAGTTAATATTTTTTTAGTAACATTGAGCTCTTTACGTGTCAATGTTTTTTCTAGTATGGGTGGATTAAAAAACATTCATTGGCTTGTTTTCCTTTGGTTTTCAAAAATGAAAAAGGCATTACGCGCGGAAAATTTCGCCCAAAAATATTAAGCCAGATTTTCACTAAGCGAAATTTTCCTCACGTACTGCCTTTTCTGGTTTCTCGTTGGCTTTCGGGCGCTCTCAGACTCCGGACAGCCACAGAGAAAAAAGAAAATGCCTGTACACGTGGGAATTCCACCTAGTAGAAACTAGGCTTTAGCCAGTAGTGTTGTTGTTTGCGCTATTTACGAAATGAGTGACCGTTCTGTATCGAGGTATGTACACACGAGGCGAAGCCGAGTATCTTTGGATCCCGATAGCGAACGGGCACGAATTATGAAATGCTCCCGAAGTCGTCTTTGAAACTTTATACAAAGTCGTAGCACCTGCCCGAAGTCACCTTTGAAAGACTGTAAAATCAAATGTTCCTAAAGGATAGAACAAGTAAAAAGAAATGTAGGGTGCAAATGTGGTACAGAACTGATGTAAGTTATAATACTGACAAAACACTGATCAAACATTAAATTTTTTTCAATTTTGCTAGTTTATTGTTAATGACTTTAAGAATGTTTAGTAGTGAACGCCTGAAATACCTTACATGAATAACATGTTTTTGTTTGTTGTGTCGTGTTTTGTATTATTTAGGTCTATTAACAATACTCGCTGCTTTTCCTGTTTGCTTGAGAGCTGGATATACTATCCTGTGGTATTTAATGACGATAGGATTTCTTTTTGTGTGCCTAGTTGTTTTCTGGTAAGGAGACTTTGAAACGTATCCTTCTACGTGAATTTACTCTTCAAATCTCTGTCTAAAATCTCGCTTCTTTCTGTCCTGTTTTAATTGCCATCTCTAGCCTGGGAATGTATTTGAAGTGGTTCTTTTGTTCCATACTGAATAAGGTGAGAGCATTAAGGTCCGACTTTGATGCATTTTCAAAAAGACGACGTGGTGAAAGTATACGAACAGAAAGCCAACATGAGCAAGTTGTTGGAGGTTCCAGAAGGCGTTCTGATGCTAACCAACAGACTTACAGCGCACAGGATTTGGAAGGTATGACCCTTTTTCTAGAGCTTCCAACCAACGACTTCGCGATGACTCAGGAGGTTTTTTCCAAGTATTTCGGATCGAGAAAGATGTATCGAGGGAGTATTTAGCTCGCCATGTCGTGAATCCACCAGTACACGACCAAATGATACTTGGAAAAGACTACGCACTCCCACTCCGTCGACGTTCCCTGGAAAATGTCTCGTCGACGTGTTCGTGCAATGTATCCCGAAGAAATGTTTAGAAAACGTGTCTCCCCGGTGGCTCCGTTTAATAACAGACAGATTTCCTCAAATTTCTGCATGCGACATGTTTCCTCAACATGTTCCTTTAACATGAATCTTCAACGTATCCCTTCAGTAATTGACAGATCTCCTTGGCATGTTGCCTTAGTAGAGAGTCCTTGCATTATTTTTTGACGTGTTCTTGTAATATATTTCCTGCATGTTCCCGCAACGTGTCTCTTTCACTTGTTACTTCAACCTTGTACAGATACAATGTATCAATGTGTCCTTGCAATATGTTTGATGGACGTTTTTGGCAACATGTTTGTTCCACCTGCTTCTACCATCTTCGACTTTTCCCTTCAACGACTAACAGATTCCCTCAGTCGTCCTTGCAACATTTTCGAACCTTTCAGCACGTTCTACGACGTGTTCTCACGAACGTGTTCCTACAATTTCTTGACTTGACATGCCCATGTTGTCACGACGTTTCCAATCCAGGTGTTTTTTTGACAAGTTCATGCAAAATGTCTCCCCGTCTTGTTTATCCAATATATTACCTTTTCAAGTTACTGAAACTTGCCGCCTCGCGGGCGCCAAGTTTAACATAATTTGTTTATTTATCCAGAGGGTGAGATCGTTTCCATGTTACTGGCATCGAGGGACCTTGATGCTTACGGGTAAGATAAAAAGCAATAAATGTTATTCTTGTCACGTTTTAGTAGCATGTATCGTCTTATAGAAATTTACATATTTTTTCAGAGTTCTTGGTGTGTCGGAAGATTCAACTGACGAAGAAATTAAACGCAAGTACCGAGAAATGGCCAAAATTGTACACCCTGACAAGGTACTGCAAGTCTTTTGGGATTTTTTTTCTGAGCTTTTGGTACAATGAAAGAGAGTAAAAGGCGTTTGCTCGAAATGTCAAAATTTTTATACATAAGTTTGGCAGGCTACGAACCTTTTAACTTTCTACGGACTGAGCTAGTTAACGTATTTATTGATCAATTGCGACGTCTGCTTGGAGAAAGTAATTACCTATAAAGTGTTCGTCTACGGACATAAATGTCACAAGTTTGTTGTAAGTGTTATTATATAAGTAGGGTGCTGCGTAGGTAGTTTTGAATGACTTGTAGAAAACCAAAAGGGTTGAGAAACTGCCGGAACTTAGATCTAGAAAACCTGACGTTTATAAAAAATCTGACGTAAGGTATGACTTCTGCAGGCTTCCCGCAAACAGCTATCAAGTTGTAATCAAGTTGTTGCTTTTAATTTTATTGAGGAGGCTCGTTTGGATAATTTCTCATGGTGGATTATTAGCTATTTTTATTTTTTATTATTAGTTTAGTCCTGGGTAGTGATCTTGTTGAGTTTACCGTTGAGTTTAGTCTACCGTGATAGCACTGCCCGTATCTTTGCAAATACTCAATTTTTGGACTTTCTTTTTGATGAATTTCTATCAAATTTAGTAAATTGAGGAAATAGAGTGATTTTAACAATATTTCAAATTTTGGATGTTTATTATAAGGCGTAACTTTTTAAAATCCGCTTTCTTCATTGCAAAAAATGTATCGGCACAATCTACCTAAATAATTTTACTCTGTTATTCTTCAGTAAAATATGAACTGTTACCAATTTTCAGAGAAATTCCTTGAAGGATAGTTTTTGTTCAAATCTACAAATTATTTTTAGTTTTACCAACATCTGCTATTTTTGACTAAATATGTATAACCTGACCGTGCAATATCATAAACTAACTAATGTACTTGTGGTAAAACGTTCTCTGACCAATTGTTACAGTTTTCTTAAGCTTTGACCTGCTAGGGTGCAACCTTTAACTCCTTGATGCCAGATTCAGTGACCAGTAACTGATGCAGACTTTTAGTATTTTATTATGGATAACACCAGACGATTTTACTCGTCAAAGGGAAACCCCTCTTCACCTTTACTTTATCTGTGTTACAATCTACGTAAAAACAGGAGTGTCTACGCTCTCGACAACGGCCTTCGTAACTCATCTGGCAGAGCACTGCCGTAAATTAAGGTCTTGGGTTGGATTCCCAGTCGGGGGCTCTCGAGTTGCACTTTTCCCAGCTGGTCCCGATTGGGGTTGAAAAGTACCAGTTTCCTTCACCTAACATAAGTTTTGTTCCTTGAATATTCTGTGTGTTTTAGTTAGCTTATCACTTAAATGTAATCTCCCTGGAGTCCTCAAAATTCCTGCTTCAATTTTTTCAGCATAATTAACATCAACATTGTGCCAATTGTCTTAAACATACTACAGGACAAATATAGCATGACTGTTGCGTGTGTTTGCCGTCCATAGACTTCTGTAATTGTGGTCATGTCTTGGGTTCGTCAGACTGGAAGGATACAATGAAGATATTTTACTCTGGTTTATTGAGTTCAGGTTTCGTTTCGGAGATGTTTAGTTGTTGTTGAATTTTATTACTCAAAAGTGGAAATTTTTTTGGTCTTGTTTAGTTTTCATGCTTCCCATTGATTTCGTTTCAGTTATTTAGTTCTACTTTCCCACCAACAAATTATTTTTGGGTAGTGTTTGAGTCTAGTCTTAGTTCCTTAAATAACTTTAATTCTACAACTTAGTTTTAGTCAACAAAAATTTCAAGATTTGACTGAATAGCTTTGCAATTAACCAATCTAGAAACCTTTTAAGGACGGGATTCTTGTTAACATACCTGAGCTGTCATTAAATGAAAGTTTACAAATGCAACAATTAATCAATGTTAGAATGGTAAAGCACCTTCTTAAGATGAAAATTAAATAAATGTAAAATAAAAATAAATAGCAAATAAACAAATAAAAAGAAATGTACGATGTTGATAACTAAGTTTCACAATGTAATGTTATATACTGAAGTCAACACAGTTCATTTTGGTAAATGGTCTTTTTTCGCAACCAGGTGAAGTATTAGTCATTTTTTAAAATGTAGTGCTACTCTGGTTTCGTGTACCTTCTGGTTTATATGCCTTTTGCTGGCCACGAAACCAGAGTAGCACTACATTTTAAAAAATGACTAAAAAAAAATGACTAAGTTCATTTTCTCCTAATTCTTGACTGCTTTTACATTTTATGACACAGAATTCACATCAAAATTCGGGGGAAGCTTTTCAAATCTTGCAGTCTGCATTTGAGTCGATTAGCGATCAGGTAAGCTCGTCAGCTTTTGTGTAGTTTGTTACTGGTTTATCTGCGTCGCGCAGTTAAACGTTGCTTGTAATAAGTTTCAAAAATCAACTGTCCTAGAATTTAACAAGTGCATTTTGTTATGGTTGTATGCTCTGAGTAATTTTTGTCCTCGTGGAAGAATATAAACCTAGTTAGTCGCCAGTTACATGTTAATGAACTACAGGTAGTAGTACGGTTTTAAAACAATTTATTATGCACCAAGTTGAGTGGGAAGTGATTCTGATTTATGAGAGAAGTTGAAAGGTGCACAGTTCAAAAAAGACAATGGGTTTTTGAAAGCATAATGGATTGTTGTTGGTATTCTTTTTTCGTATCAAGCTTCAGGTGTATATTCGGTATTTTTATGATATTAACAATAACGATATTTTCATGGATGATTGTGAAAATATCGTTTCATGTAAACAGAGTATTTACTGTGTTTAAAGAAGAGGCCAAAACTACGGATATGTAGCCACTTTCGAATCAATAAAAATTTTTCTATGTTTGTGTATCTGTATCTGTACTCATGTACACAACATGGTTGACAGATCTGTTCAGTTCCTCGTAACCTTTTGTTTCTCTGTTTCCTTCCCTCATTTTGTGAAAACCCTCCCCACTATTCCAGTTAAATAAGCTGGACTACAGGATCTTAATTCAATTTTACTGTAGGAAAAACGGATGGCGTATCGACTTGAGAACAACAAAAAGAAATTTGAGGTAGCGTACTTCTGTTATGCTCTTTTGTAATCGATTTACCGATTTTAAACCAATTAGTCAACAATTATGACCGGATTCGTAGTGTATACCATTTCATTAGCTGGACGTTTGGTTAGCCATCATAATTTAATGATGCACCCTTAATAGTTTGTAATTGATTCGCCTTATTTCTCCTATATCCTGTACAGACTTGCAAAATACCATTAAGAACAGAAAAGATGTATTTTTACTTTAACATGTACCGATCCCCGGGTTAGCGCGAGTTTTCCGGACGCTCCAAATTTAAAGCAACGTAAGGCGGAGTACAATAAGCATTTTCTCCCAGAGCTCATTTTATGCTCTAAAAAAAGCTGCGGAGATCCCAAATAAGGATAGTACTCGACAACGTGCAAGACCATCAAGTGCGGCCAACAGGTATATCCACTTCCACCTCTCTTTGGTCAGACGTCATAGCTTACGACACTATTCTTTCTTTGCTCAAACTAGGCTTAATGGTAGGGTGTGAATATGTGATGCCGTACCTTGAAGTACAAATTCTCAATAAACCCACATTTGATTCAGTTTGGGTTCAGGGCCTGATGCCTCACTTACTTGATGCCCGCCATGCCTGTTCAACTTGATGCAAAAAGAACAGTGCTGATGTCAGCATTTCCGCCAGAGGGAGAACGGGGTAGTTGACCCCTGCGGAATTTTTAATGTATTATTTCTAAAATGATTAGCATATTAATGCTGTGACAGTGACTCAGTTTCTCAAGGCTGGAGTAGACAGCTTTTCGTGTTTTCAATCCTAATTTAAATCTGAATATGGCACAAGTATAGGTCAAACAGTTTTAACAAATGATTCAGGGGCAATATATCGGAATCATAAAATCTCTTCTGACGATTCCCAATCCTGAAAAGCATACTGGAAACACGAAATGCATGTTCTATCACCAGTCAAACAAGACTGAGTTTAAAAACTTTTCTATGAAAAATGAGTTTTATTTGATTTGGTAAAACTGGTACCCATTTTAAAGTAGAGTAAAAAATATCTACGCATCCTCCACTACTTAAGATAGTAATTTTCAACCCATGGCGTCGCAGACCATTATTGGGGCTCTGTGATGCCCAGCGCCATGCATAATTGTTTTACAACAGCTTTTACCTGAGAACTGCTTCTATGCCACGGGCGCTTATGAAATAAATCTCACTGTGCACATGTTGAGATAAGTCACTTTTCAGGTTTGTATGAGCTTTCATAAAATAACAAGTATTGTACCCGAGCTGTGATTGACTGATGCCCGTATTGCGATGAGAGTATCGAAACACGGAAAATTTTCGCCAAAAGTTCACTCAATTTAGTGATGCTCATTCATTTAAAGAAATACCTAGTGGTTATTTTAGAGTTTTTATACTATGTAAAACACAAGTGAAAAGGCTCGTATTTTTACACGTTGTCCTCCAGTCTAGCAACATCGCATTGTTTGAGTCACAGTATCGAAACCTGGACAACCATGAGGCATTTCTTAAATCCGAACATGGTTGTGACGTCAGATTTTTCTTCGTACTAGTGACGCTTGAGTTAACTTGTTTAGTTGTTTGCTTGTAGGAAGAATTTGAAGAATTTTTTGACCTTATGAACAAACATGTGGAAGAGGTTTGTAGCTGTTATTTTAAATTTCCTTCAAGTTTAAGTTTTCACTAAGCTGATTTTTACCAAAGATTTTTGAGTAGTCAGCCCGCAAATGTGGGTACCAGTATCCTACACTTAACTGTCTTAAAGGATGCAAGCCTGCTAGGGAGTCTGGAGGCTCGCCCTTGAAATTTTTTATAAAATTCTGCCGCTGAAAGTATGACCCGAGATTTTGGTGGGTAACAAGGAGAAAAAAATTGTTATTCTTTGTCTTTTTCGGTCCTTAATTACGGCAAACCCTGGAAAGCACCGGAACCTAAAGGGAATGACTGTTTACTCGTGTCGACTTCATTGCTAAAATACGATTAATAAGATTAATAATATATAATAGTGTAACGAATAATATATTAAGGAACATTTTAGATCGAGTCGATCATCTTCAGGTTCGACCTCGTTAATGAAATCATTTTTATACCTTCTTTTTGTATTCATGGATTTATGGAGAATTATATTCAATAAATAATATAACAGATTATTAAAATATAATACGATAAGATAATATTAGGTGATTGCGTTGGCGCTAGTAAAATAAAGGGCAAGTACCCCTTTTATTTTCAAGGTTTGACCACACTTTAAAGTTTTAAAACGCAAGTGGACTTAAACCCTAATTTGATGAAAACGTGTGCAATTTCGCATTGGTAATAAAGAGGGCAAAATGAATTCATTTTTTATGAAATTAAACCAACACGTCCAGTTGGGAACTAGGTAATGGTGAGACACGAAGAACCCTTTCAAATACACAATCAAAAACAAATCTGAAAAAGTAAGTTCTCTGAGGGGCTGAACACATGGACATCAAAGCTGATAGCAAGTGACATCGAAAGTTAATCCACTCAGAAATTGCCTAGTAGCCTTTGTTATTTTCATATTTTAACATAGTTTCCATGCGCTCTTTTTCAGCCTGGGCTGAAATTTTGCTGTGCGATTACATGCAATTTTTCAGCCAGGTTGACCGAGAAAAATTTCAGCTCGGGCAGGGCGAACTGTATTGAAATTTCGGCCCAAGAAATTGAACACTTGAAAAATGATGTCAAACAATGAATTAACGTTACTCCTCAACTTTGATTCAATGAAAGGCGTGATTTTTAGCGTTTGCTTCTCATCTAATCGAAAACATTTCAGCCCCATTATACACCGCCCAGGTTGGAGAGAAATAAGGCATGTCTAGGCTTACATAAAACACTCATATACACCGTACAAAGTTACTGATAACACCTTACAAACGTCACGTCTAACTCAAGATGCGGCCCTATTGTCGAATGAGTGGAACAGTTCGCGTTTTTTATAAGCTGCGTTTTAGTTTTTCTGTATGAATGGCTCATATGCCACATTAGAGAGCTTAAGATCAATGCATATGTAGCTTAGTTGAGAAAAGTAGGAAAAAGCATCTTGACGACTCAAAATCTGAGTTAAAACAAGATAACAAGGTAAACCGTAATATTTTTAAAAATAAATTGAAACGTTCTCGGAATATTAATAATTTTAAAATAAGTAATATTCTTACAAGCTTTTGGTTACTAGTTTGTAACTTTCGACAGGTAGATGATAAATGAAATAAAGTTATATATGTTCAGGTAATATGAAAAAAAAAAAGCGGTGAAAGGTGGGCGTGAGTAATCAGCGGTGGCTTGGTTACTTTTGAAGTAACGGAGGTGTATTGTTCTGAAGTAGCCATTCTGCCGCTAATTATTCACGTCCACCTGTCATCATTATTTTTCTATTACCTGTATATATGCAGTCAACTTTCTTTCATTTATCATCTACCCGTCGAAGGTTACAGACTGGTAACCGAAACCTTGTAAGAATAATACTTATTGGTCAGGGAACGTTTTTTATATTTATCATGTATACTTCTAGCCGTTCTTCTATCTTTTCGTGATATTTTACTTTATCACAAAGTTGTCGCGAGACCATTAGAGTGGTCTGAAACACCCACAGTCTTTAGAGTTGATTTAAGTTGATTTAATAATTTGACTCAAATTCTTACATTCAAAAACAAATACAGTTGATTTACAAATATAACAAACAGATTATAGTACAACAAACACATCGAAAGTCAACAAAGATAAACTTGAAAAGTATCTGAGTTCAGGTTATCCTAACAGCATAGAGCTAAATCTATGAAATCTAAAGATTTCGAGCGAAGGCTGAAGCCGCTACTACCGAAAGCGCTCCTTTATTAACTTTAATCAAACTTTTCAAATATATTTTTCAGCTGAAAAGCAAGATTATGTGTAGCAACTGTAATAAAACACACCCGCGTTTACTAACAGATCGACTGATCAATGCAGCGAGATACTGTGCGCATTGTGACGTCCGACATTCAGCTAAAGAGGTAAAGTGTATGTTTATTCACTAGAAAAACATAGTCTTTCCATTTTATGTAAATAATTTATAGATAGTGAATAAATAAAACGTTCATGTCAATTTAGAGCCTCTAAACACACATAAAAACCGGACTGTCTAGAGCAGGATCTCAGAAAGTTAGTTAAAGGAAAGTTAGTTTTTGTTCTGTTTTGTTTTTATCACTTGCTTGTGAACCACTGGTGCATCTATTTGAAATATCAAACAATATACACCTGGCATGTTGAGACTGGTAATGTGGGAGTGTATGTGGCACAGCTGAATTGACCATTAACTGCATAAAGCGCTTGTGTACGTTGTTACTCTCTTAATTCTAACAATTTAGATTTCAGTCTATTGGTCCCTAGTTCCAGGCTTTCCGGTTTGGTATTAGAAACCAAACGTTTAAGATTGGTTATTAATATTTTACCAAAGTGAAAGCTGTCTGTCACATCAAAAAAATGAATCAGTTAAATTGGGAAAAAAATCAGTAACTTCAATGATTGAAATTTTCAATATTTTTAATGAACAAAGTATTCTTTCGTTTATGTCGCTAATGAATACTAGGCTTGTAAGAACAGACTCTTTTGATTCACGGACAGCAGCCTTAAGAATTGGTAAACAGGTATTTTGAAAATTTTGGAAGGCGTGTTGTCTCAACAAAATTTCTGCATTCAGACAAAGAAAACAAACACGAATGTGTAGATTGAGGACAAAGTTATCGACGTTTGATACTGCACGCATGCGTAGATAGTTATACCTCGTCGAATTGTTACTAGATGACGGCAATAGCGTCCGCATCAGTATAAATGTTAGGTTTTCGGATGTTTGCATTGGTGAATTTCTTCAAAACTTGATATGTAGGCAAACAAAAGGAATTATATCAAAAATTTTTCTTTTAAAATTTTTCATAAGAAACAATTTCAGCAAAATCAATTGATGTTTTGCCATTTTACTATTCAGTGAGATATCGATCCTGATAACTATTTAATGAAAAATTCACAAATGAAAAGTGCAGATGATGTGTCTTTAAACTGACTTTTTCTCTTTCTTTTTTATTCTTTTATTCTTATATTTATTTCTATGTCAGAATCATCCTCAGGGTAATATGAAACGATAAATTCACATTTAACCTACACTGCTGAAGTCAACTGAAAAAGTTG
>JBAHVQ010169374.1:0-19071 GCA_036872915.1 Nanipora kamurai
ATTAAAGTTTAAATGAAGTAATTCAAGTTTGTCATTTTGTCGTACTATATATATATATATATATATATATATATATATACTACAAAGCATTGTGAACGTGGCCGTCAAAATTTTCGATATATCCAAATATAGACTGGACATTCATGTTGTCGACTGTGATGGAGAGATCTTTAAGAAGCAAACGAAGGATATTAAGGCTAAATTAAGAAAAACATCTTCTAGAACTATGAAAAAAGATCCAGTGTTGAAAATCGAAAATGAATTCTGAAAAGACAGTTCTTCAGATTTATTAGTTTTTCCTTCCATAAAAGTCGGAACAGGGCAAATGAGTCAAATATCCAATGATTCCCACCCTTTACAGCCAGGTCAAGCTGCACAGCCGTATGTGATAAATAACAACAAATGATTTAGCAAGGACTTCTTTAAATAATAGCAATTATGGCATGACTACTGTGCCATATAATAAGACTTACGAAAATCCATGAAACATGGCGTCGTAATTTCTTTATTTGTAATCTTTATTTAACAAGAGTATTTTATAGATTTTTATTACATACAAAGTATTGTATCAAATGGCCTTTGAAATATGCTGTACTAAAAAAAGTTGAAAAAATGTTACATAAAATATATATAAAATAAGATAAAAAAATAAGATAAAAATAAGAATAAGATAAAAAGATAAGATAAAAATAAAATAAGATAAAAATATGATGATGAAAAAGGGCTACAATAAGTCCTTCAAAAACTCATCAATATTCAATAGGTATATTTTCCAATTGGATTCACATACTTGGCCAAGTGCAAGGTTTTTGTACCTGATAAAACTTGTCTCTCACCAAAGGCAGAGAACGGATTTTAATTCTGTGTTTCAGGGGAAATACAGGTTTGATATATAATTCACACAATGGATATGCACCTTGCACCTATGAATTTATGTTGAAATTTTTCATCTATTATCTATAGTTTATCTATTATAAAACTATGCACATAATGTCTCGACGGCCATATCGATGGCGTTTACCAAAACCATCTCATTGGCTAGTACTGAATTGTATATGAATTCTGATAAATACACAGTATACAGGGTGTCTCAAAAAAATTGCAAACACTACAATTTGCATGACATTTACTGCAATTAGCATTGCAATGCCTGTGAAACTTATGATGCTCCTGGAATTTGAAAATACATTCGAATCTTCCTTGTAATTAGAATAACCACACAAAGTGAGTTAAAAGTCAATTTAGGAACGGGGGTCGTGTCGAAGGACGATATGCACGAATTGTGTTTACGCACCCTTGGGTCAATTAGTACTGAATTATGCAAATTTCATAAATATCTGATTTCAAAGGGTTTGCAGTTTTTTTTAGACACACTGTATTTGCCTTTTGAATCTTAAAGGAGAGATTGCAGATCATTAATAGATCGTTTTCACGCAGGCCATGCTGGGGTTGTTGAACAATAGATTTTTAATTAGATTGTTTTGTAAGATACACTTACGTCACACCCCCTCCCATGCCCGTTGTCAAATGGATCTCTTGGGATCGACTGAGAACCATCTTTCATCGCTTTTGGTAAATCCCAATGAATTCAAATGACAAGGCGGTGTAATAGCCATGTTGGGATACCTAACAATATAAGCTAATAGACCTTTTGCAGCAATGTATTACGTGGTACAAAATTAGCTATTCTGGCGGACAAAGAGTTGTAAACGTGATCGAAAAAATAAGATACCAATCATTGAAGCACGGTTTTTTTTGTTTTATATTCTCCGTTCGGCGGTTTGCCCGCCTGAATAGATAATTTTGTACCACCACGAAGGGTCAACGTTATGGTTAAAGTTAACCAATGTGGCGGCTGTCACGAAGTGAGAAACATATGTTGACAAACGCAGGTGCTTTCCCCGTGACTGGTAAACTACTGTAGTCATTTTACTCGTTTTTGGATGACAAGCAGTCTTGCTGTCTGGAACTGAAGAAGAATCTAGCTACGTAGTTCTGTTAAATGCTATGAGGTATGCTTTTGGTTGTCACTTGTTTCTACATTCTCCGAAGTTATTTACGTCAGGTCAGCAGAACCTCCTGACAGGCCTGATTTGGTCACTTTAATAGTTGTTTACATGCAGCTGTCATCGCCACCAGCTTTGACCAGTTTCATGGATGCTCTTCTTCCTTGTGTGCCAGACGCAGATTGTTCAATCACTCGAAGATCGGTGCACGATAAGGGATAATTCAGTAAAAGAAGGTTGCTTTTGGGTTTTTAACCTAGTTTGTTTTTTTTGGTTTTTTTTTTTAAATAGAAGAAAAACCCGGATTTAGATCGGCTTGAAATATTCAGGCCTTTCTAAAGAGCAACCTGATTTCGGGCCGGCGGGACCTGAAACTAAGGCCGGATTCATGTAGGCAACTTTTAGAAGAAAAGTAACGATAAAAAGTGAATCTGACCAGAAGTCAACTCGGTCTGAACTTAGGCACGCCTCATGTCTATGCCCCTAAAGCCAGAGGTACATAGATTGTTTAAACTATCAACTATTTTACAGTTTTATAAAAGTCCTTCTAGTGTTAAAATAAGCATTTAATTTTACCAACGCCGGTTCAATGCTCTTTTGGAATACATATTACATAAGAAGTTTCATTGTATTTCAACTTAATTCTAATTTGTATTAATTTCAGAGCTCATAACCGTGCATACATACGAGATTTTTGCGACTTAAATTAGCCGTGAGTTGTTTTAGTCGTGAATAACTTCACTGTAGAACCATTCATAGGAGTTATCATGAATTATTTAAGCCGTTGCTTATTTTCTCTCTATATGCCCCTAGCGGGGCCATTTGTACAAGATGTCTCTGGTAATGTTTTCATTAGTTCGGGTTAACATAAACCTCAATGAAAGTAAATTGTGACCACTCGTATTACCATCCACTAATAGTGAAGCTTTTCACGACCAAAATAAGCTTCGGCTAACATAAGTCACAAAAATTGTCGTATAAATGCACCACTCGTGGCAAATACCAGAGAGTCGCTCGTATACAGTAGAACCAGCTACCAGCTATTTTTTGCCTAGTCAAAATAATACAAACTGTTATATAGCTGGGTTTTCGCTACCTCTTACTGACATTGCCATTGGCTGATTTATGGTCACGTGGCATTAGACAAATCAAATGTTGGCCAGTCGGGGTTCAAAAGCCCAGCGCAAAACCAGTTAAACAGCCTAAATTCAGAAAAAATCCAATGAAAACCCAGCTATATAACAAAATTCTTAATGTCTGATCCCCCAGGAAACCTGTTATAGTTTTGTTCTCCCTCGAATCTCGATGTTTCTCGATTGACTTCGTCTCGGCAAACACGGAGACTCTCGGGAAAACAAAACTAACCGTTTCTCTCGGGATCAGACATTAAGTGTCTGTTTAACACACAGACACACACATATGAGGTGGCCAGTTTCAGTGTTGAAGATTCAAATACTTTACTCCTGAAGGATTGATTGCGCGCTTACTTAGCAATATTAGGGTAGCAATTCAATTATAGTCAGATACTTCACTCTTGCAATTTACCAACTGATGCAATCCATCATATCAAATTACTGTAAAATTTGTAATAGTGGACACTTCTGCACAGCGGACAATCCCCCATAACGGACACTGAAGTAGAGAATGGTATTTTTTTACTATTACTTTCTAGCAGAAATACTCTATACAGTGAACACCTCCAAACAACGGACATCGGACACTTTTTCCGACTCCCAATACAAAACTCTTAAAAACAGCCAAGTAAGGAGAGATTGTACAGGGATTCAAATCAAACCGTTTTTCTGGTCATTTCAAAGAGTATGTACAACAGATAGTTGTTTTAACAAATCAGTAAGTCCACGATTACCCGGTTCTACTTATCTTTGTAATTTTCACTCACTTTTTCCCCGGCAAGGGCTAAGAATGTACGGAACAAGCATTAGTCCTGTCTCTCTTGGATCTATCCCAGTTAAAATTAAAGAAAAAGGTAGAGCCAATTACAGCTTGTTGGCTTTTGGTTGTTCTGAAAAATGCAAATTATCCCGTTTTTAGGGACTAGAATAGTCAAAATAGGACCAAAAAATGCACTTTTAGATATATCTTATGTTTACCTTGGCCTTATCACTCCTCAATAGGCATCTTCACTGTTTCCAACACGCATATGATCTGAGTCGGGTCAAACTCATTTCACTAGAAATATGACGCTGAGGGGCAATGGGGTGTTGGTGGCACAATAGTAGTGCATGTGTCTTTCACTTCTGTGACTAGGGTTCCATTGCGGCTCCATGCAGTTTTCTGATTAAAGTTACCTTGGTCACATGTGAGAAGAGTGTTGTCCAGTTTGACTCTACCAAACATTGCAGGTTTTCTCCGAGTACTCCGATTTCTTCCTGTAGTGACACGGGACCCATGAGGGATTGCCCTTACTGAACCTCTAGGGAGAACAACGTAGTTTAGCTGATAGGGTTATCCAGTATAAATAAAGAAAATTTACTTTACTTTTAGTACTGCGAATGGCTTTTTAATTTTGGGATTTAAAGATCTGGGCAATGTTTAGGGTACGAGTAGCAATCTGATTTGCCCTTTTATTCTGATGATAATCCATTGTTCTAAAGTCTGTGGAAAGGCCACCCAGAAAATCAAGTTGACGAAACCTAGAAATTATACCTCGTCAGATTTTATATTCCTTTTATGCCTGTCTGAAGTTGATTTTCATCCCGAACCTCTTCAACATTTGAAACACCAAACTGGTGGATCACTTCAGTTAGATCAAAATAGTGACTAGTTTATTGGAGCAAGAAATATGGAAAAAGCGTATGTTAAAGCAAGAAAGACATACATAGCTTCGTTAATTCAAGCTTTTAAATGGAAATTTCTTTTTTGAAGCATGCTATTTCAAGAAATCATTCTCACTTCGGAGTTTAACTCTTAAAATAAGTAATTTTTCGTCACGCAACTGCATAAAGACGGGAAAATGTTTCTAAAGTGTCTATACGACTAGTTAAATGTGATTAGATACTCGGGATAGCATTGGTGGTCGACAAAAATTACAAAAATGTTCGGATCCTCGACGTTATCTACGACAGAGTCATATAGCAATCCTGGATTCCTAAGATCGTTTCTTGATGGAGGCGCCTTCATTCCTTTTGAACCAGCGGTGTACTGCCCAATCAGTACTTTAGCAACATACATTGTGAAAGGCGGTGCGTTACCTTGCCGAGAATAAGCCAAAGAGTATGAGGCATCTCTAGCAAAGTACACTCCATTTCCGTATTTGTCACCTGTATGTAAACACGAAAAGAAACAAAAAGACAAGAAGTATACCATTGTCGGTGTTCAATAATTTAAAGCCAGCCGATAATATTAACAAGTATATAAAATATTAAAAAAAAAAACAAGATCTGAAAAAAAGAGACATCTTGAAAAACCTACATAGCTTTAAAAAAAATATTCGATCCAGGCCTAAAGGGATTTTTTTCTTCGTGGTAAAGCTGTAGGGAGCTAATTTTGTAGCTGACCTAAACAAGTACCGGTGGCAATGTTCCTGTAAGTAACTCTTCATGTACGAATACTCTGTCACTAGTTTCCAAATTTTCCTTTCGTCATCTGTATGTTGATTTGAATGATGTTACCATGCCATATTACGTACTTTGGTATCTTTTATTGCTTATTAAGGCTACATACAGTTTCAAAATTTTTGCCGGCAATCATGTTTTCGTTGGTCAGTTATTTTGTAGTCAGTTATATTCAAGGAATGTTTGACATGTACACTCGATGCGATGAAATGGAGTCGATATTGTGTGAAAATAAGTATTGCAGTGTCCGAATTAAACATTTTATAAGGCCCAGTCGGACCCAAGTGCGAAAAGTAATCTCTTGAGCCTCTTGCTTGTTGGGCTTCACGGATTCGATTTCCAGCCTTATAGGCCCAAGAGTTTTCGCAGCTGGTCTCGGTTGGCACGTTAAATGTATAAGGCAGACACTCGAAAATTTACTTTAAAAGATTGTAGATCCTGTTTTTCTTCAATTTTTGATGGTTTAATTTGGTTTAACCAGTACATTACTAAAGCGTTTTCTCCCATTCTTTTTCGGAAACAGATTTTCAGATTTTTGTCGTATGTTTTAGTCATGGGAATCTTTGTATTTTTCAATTTCAAAGAGAAACTGTAGTTTGGAAAACTTTAAAAAAAATAAAGCTTTTTACAAGTTACTTACACTACAGATTTTTATTTAAACTTTCATAGAATTCGCAGACTATCTTGTTCAATTGATATATGAGTTATAGAAGATTACCGGGTTATCGGCTTCGTTAACTAAGGAGTTACAGGGGCTCTAATGCATATTATTAAAGTATTAGAACATGTCGTTACCATGGTAAAAGGATTTTAAAATATTGAAAGGTATTAAAGATTTATTATTCTATCAAAAGAATTAGGCTATTAGACTCGAAACTCCTGAATGAAGTTTAGAAAGTTTGAAGGTTGGTAGACTGCCGAACTTATGTAGAAAAATTTTAGATTTTTTATATGATCGATTTTTCCGAGAATTTACTTTTTTCTGCATAGGTTTGGCAGTCTACCAACCTCTAACCTTTCTACGTTGTTTTATACTGCCTATGCAGCATCCTATCGATATCGTTTCCTGAATGAGGCGTTTCAATAGCAGTTTTGAATGAAGCAAATGTAAGGAGCCCGTTACGCAAATGTTGCAAATTGCCTAAACGGAGAAAAGGGATGATGGGGTTTTGAGTGAACGGCCTTCATCCGAGTAAACCTATACATTGCCCTGGGCTCTCAATTTGAGGATTTTATTCCCACTGTAAGAGAATTTGGTGCATCTAAAGATGGTTGATGAGATCAGGGATGTAGGAAGCGGGGAGAGCCGCGGCGCCAACAATATTTTATTTAGGGGAGCGCAATATCGTTCAGCCCTCCTCAAAAACGCATTTGGTAAAACTCTGCGAAAGTGTCTTATCATGACAAATGCCGTCAGTATTGTTTAGTATTAAGAAGCAGTTCATACCATTTATTCCTGAATAACTTCTGTTGAAGTTATTCGCGTTGATGAACAGAGTCTTTTCTCTTCTTGTACCATGGAATAGCTGCTTTTCATTTTCTTTACCATTCATTGATTGTTTCTTTGCAAGATATGCTTTGTACAGGCCGGGATTTTGGACTCTTTCAATCTGTTTTATTTTATCGTATGTCCCTCCTGTTGAGGTGAAGTGTTTCAAGACTTGCTTGTATTCTGGTGACGTCTCTGATAACGAGATGAGTTTAACTGGTTCTTCTGGTGGTTGTTGGTCCCAGTGTTCTGGGAGACGTATTTCTAAAAAACAGTTAAAGAGCAGTTCTATTTGCAGTAGGCACGTTTAAGTTTCATTATATTTTGAAAATATTTTATATTTTTTAGGATTCAGTTGTTCATATTCTACGGAAAGTACAAAAAGTGGAACTATTTGTTTAATGAAAATAATTTACTATTATCATTGATATATTTGTCAAATAATTCATCCTTACTGTCAGAGAAGAGATATTTGTCAAACAATTCATCCTTACAGTCGAAGACGTCTTGCATCGTGCCTTCGATACAAGCGACACCAGGTGATAGACAAGAGATGAGGACATCGTATTTCTGGGCCAAAATTTTCACTTCAGGTTTACGTTCTTGAAGTACTTCACAGACTTTCTCGTATTTGATCTCCCTTCTCGCCGTGTTGCGTTCGATAATTTTTTTCACTTTTTTAACTGACTCGTCGATACTCCGTTGCGAACCAGCAGTGAAATGAAACACCACCACGCTAACTAATCCTCCTATAGTAACTATCGTCTGTTGGTTACTAGTGCTTGGAGCTTGTGGTGACTGGCTGGAAGAGCTCCATGTTCTTTGAAGCTGAGATTCTACAGTTGTAGCGCTCTCTTTGACTCTCTCCTGGATGGCTTTTTCAAAACCAGGCACCAGGTCTTTCTGGAAAATGACAATTTTTATGAGCAGCGCGTAGTTTGTAGTCGAGAAATTCTTGGCTGCGTTTATGATGAGATCAGCTGAATTTTCTAGGCTAAGGTTTAATGAAGCAGTTCCTATTGCCGCAATCGAAACACTATGCAGGGATAGTCGTTTGGCTTCGTTCAAACACTTTTCTACTGAGGTCTGGAGCCCTTGGACGTCAGTTGAAGTGGGTACAACGTGTAAAATCTTCTTGACATTTGTCATTGAACCAGCATTTGTTACGAAAACAGAACCAGGCAAACGTTTACCAAGACCCTCCAGCTCTTGTTGAATTTTTTGACCACCAGCGCTAAGGATACGTCTGCATACTCCTCCCCCACTTGAAAGTTTTAAGTCGATGGGTAGCACATTGACGATGGCGTCTGCTTCACGTTGCGTTATGTCACCTTCATTGAGGAGAAGACCGACTGACCCGATACACAGTGTTCGAGAACCAGCAACGGTTGGTGTTGTTGTTTGTTTGGCATCGAAGACAATCACTCGAACATCTTTCAAATAAACCTGCAAAGGATTGGCTTTGCTTAGGCTTTTTACCTCTTCTCTAATTATTGTAAAAACCGTTTTTTCCGGGAAGCCGTGTTGACCAGTCCCAATTGGCGGAAGGGCTACTGAAGACACACGAAGCTCGAGACATTTCTCGAGAATTTTCCTTACAAGGGTACGGAAAAGCTGGCAAATTGAAAAAAATTCAAATAAGAAATTGCTTTTGTAATTAAGTAGGGTGTGGCACCTTGAACAACAGATACCTATTCTCTGAATGGCAACCGTAATAGAATTTTAGATGAATAATTAGATAATAAATTCATAATTGAATAAATAATTAAGTAAAAATAAATAAATGGACATTTAAGTAAGTGGGAAAATACATAAATAAGTGAACAAGTAAGAAGGCAAGTAAATAACTAAGTAAGTAAATAAGTAAGTAAATAAATTCGTAAATAAATACGCACGTAAATATGTAAGTTGGTAAACAAATAAGTAAGTAAATAAACCAGTGTGTGTAAATACTGGTTTATTTATGAATAAATATGAATATAAGTAAATTAATTAATTAAATAAATACATAAATAAATACATTAATAAATAAGTGCATCAATAAACAAATAAATACTTGGTATACAGTTTACTTGTAAATAGGAAAATACATAAATAAGTAAACAAGTAAAAGGGCAAGTAAATAGGTAAGTAAGTGAATAAGTAAGTAAATAAATTAGTAAATAAATACGTAGGTAGCTAAATATGTAAGTAAAAAAATAAGTAAGTAAATAAACCAGTGTGTGTAAATACTGGTTTATTTATGAATAAATATGAATATAAATTAATTGATTAAATAACTTAATAAATAAGTGCATTAGTAAACAAATAAATACTTGGTATATAATTTACCTGTTTTCATCATATTGAGTTCTCAGAAAACGTTTTCTAATTTCCTATTAAGATTCGACCCTGTAACTTGTTTCTGATATCCTTGAGACACTCTAACTATTAACTTGAATCTGTCCTTATAGTGATATAAAAGTAGAGTGCTGCGTAGGCAATATTGACCGGCTTGTAGATAATCAAAAGGGTTGGGAAACTGCTGGCATTTTTCACTCCGGCGAAGGGCTTTGCTTGAAACGTCAGTTTGTCTATTCTTAAGTTTCGGAAGTTTCCCAATCCTTTTGCTTATCCGTCCTTATAGGTTTCCTATTATTTTATTATGGCTAAAACCAGACAATTTTACTCGCCACAGGGAGATATCTGGACAAGAAAGAAAAAAAGAAAAAGAGCTGGGCGGCCATATTTGCGTCCGTAACAAAAGAAACTAATTAGAGATCTATTGTTATGGAAGATGAAGTTCCAAGACCTGTTAGCGAGTTAGAAACATGTCTCTCGGTCATGCTTGAAACCTGAAAATTTTCTAAAAACAATGGGCAGTTGCCCTCTGCGAATGTTGACACCCAGGTTCCATTTATATAACACCCGGTCTCGTGTACTCTTGCTCATCTGTTTCCTCCTGTCTTCACTTTCTTTTCTTTCTCTCTTCTTATTACAATACCTTCTCTTTCACTCATTACTCCCCAACCCCATAGATACCAAGTTCAGCTTGCTTCCCGTACCTTTCCCCTCCTACATACCTGACTAATACACTTCCCCCACTGAAAATACTTCCCCCACTAACCCTAAACTAATCTACTAACCTCGCTTTTTCGTACATGCACAAAATCATTTTGATAACAAGCGGAGTTAAAACAGCTCCTTTTGTAACACCTTTTAGACGTTTACCTGGTAGATGGGTATGAATTAATATGCCAGCCAATTTCAGTTGACATGATATGATGCAACTTTGATCCGAATGCCTGATTTTACAATTTTGTTTTTTTATGTTTTCAATTTTTAACTAGAAAAGCTAATTAAATTAATCTATTGTTAAGGGACACAAACATACCAGCCTTGACGTCAAACTGACTACCATTCTGCGAGTTTCAATTAGTGAAGTATATGTTAATCTTAAATGAAGTGGAGGTAAAGATTTATTGCCACAATATTACCTCAGTACCATTGAGAAACAATTCCCATATCTTAATAATACCGATTCAAATTGCTATTATAAGAGACTGGAAGATCTGACTAGTAAGATAAATCGGAGTTGTCGAATCGATTAACCATTAAAGTTTTCTAAATTGACAATGCAGACCATATTCTTGGCAAACTAATCCTTGAAAAACTATGCACTTTCAATGCCGCTACAAGCCGTGAAAGAGTGGGAGAAAATGGGGTTCAGGTGGTGGAACCGTATATTTTTTTCGATAGCCAAGTCCTGTCAAAAGATGCGATAAAGTAGTACAATTGAACACCCAGAATTCGGATTGCTTTTCAAGACGGTAGGTCTACTTTGACTAATCGTCTGATGTTAGTCAGAGTCAGTCAAATCGTCTGGATTTAGCCAGGGTAAAACTATTCAAGGCTTGCGTAAAGTTTTGACCAGACTTTTGGCTGTATACCACGAATTTAGAAATATTTTTTCTTGTAATCGAACGTCATTTTGTCAATTGAACAAATAGGAACTTTTGAGCTATTCATATTTTACAAAAGGTTTATTTTAGCCGGCGAGAGCTCTCGTCATAAGCCAAAATAATCTCATATTGATAAAGAAGGCTTGTAGACTCGCGCAGTGTAATTAGTGACAATGAAATCATCACTTTTCAAGGACCTCACTGAAAACCTTACATCCTCCATCGATATTTTCTCCTCGGATTTCGACGAATTGGGATGTTGCACTTTGAGACAAGTGACGGGGTTAATTCCCCCAGTCCTCCCGTGGCACCGCCACTATGCATTTTACATACCTTCTCTGCCCCCTGTGTGTCCCAGTGACAACAAACAGCATGAATCACAAACTTAGAAGGAAGATCACCACCGCCAGTATATGCTATATCTCCTGGCGGAATATTGGTATGCACTTTACAAGCTTTAACAAACGAGGCTCCACCACGTTTGTTAAGTGCTTTTCCAACTGCTGTAGGTATGTTCAGATTCGAATGGGCGGAGCTGACCAGGACATCAGCCTATTAATTTCAAATTTGAAGTGAATTAATAGAACGAACCGAATATGTGATGTGATTTATTTTTACATGTGCATGTGCTTCTGTTTGTATAGGTATGTACACCCGTAATATTAACAAATTCATAAATAAAAAAATAAAATGAAGGGAATCATAATCGAACAATAGTTTGCATGGTTTTCTGATATCAGTTAGCGTGAAACAGGGAAAGGGTTCCAGAAAAACTCGACTTCATCTCGTTTTTCAAAATACAATTCTGCGCCCCATCGTGTTTGATCTATCTCATAAAATAATGTAATATATCAAACAGCTTATCAAACATCAAATTAATTCGACTTGTTCCCTAAACACTAAACTAGTAAACACATCAGTTTAAGAGGATCAGACCCAGTAGTCTTCCCTATTAAATCTGGCAGTTCTCTCCGGTAATTTCAGGTTGACATGTTCCTTAAATGGTCAAAATCACATAATTTTGAAGCTTTTAACAAGATATTGGCAAAATGGCTTATAGCTGAGACAATTTTACAAGTGATACTCTGACCCTCCTTACTTCTCTTCTCCCCACCTCTCCTTCCTTTCCTCTTCTTCTTCAAGTAAGTTAATGTTTTCGTTCAGTTTAACTCCTTGGCGCCTGAGAGTTCCCCCCATCGACGAGTTAAATCGTCTGGCGTTAGCCAGAGTCAAACACTACAAAATAGTTATTCGAAAACGAACCACACAGTCACCAAAAAGTTATTTTCTGAACGTACCGTTTCATTCTCTATGGATCCATATTTCCAAGAAACTTTAATTTTTTCATCTGTCGTAAAATTACACAAATTGTAAAGCAACTCTTTCGGAAGATGTTTAAATTGTTGTGTGGTCAATCTTGTTTTGGGTTTTGGCAGCACAGCTGGCGGCTTTGTTCTTGGTTGTCTCTCAAGCCTTCTAAAAGTGATTATAACTTTTTCCTCCTTTTCAATCATCTTAAAGTTTTCCTTGACATTTTCCTCAGAAACAAGTTTTTGTAAGCCAGGATATGAGAATTCGTGGGTTTTTTTCACGATTTGGGCAAAAAGTTCAGCAAAACCTTCCTTGCATTTTGTGAGACCTTCTTGCGTACCCGTCATCTGAACTTTTCCCATCGCTTGGTCAACCTGAATCGAGACGCTGTGGTTTTTTAAGCTCTCTTCTATATCCTTTACCTTGTGAAACAAATGCCCTGTTAGAAGAGACGCCTCATCTTCAGAGACGTCTAAGCTCCCTCTCTGTATCTGTTCTACTTGAATGAAATCTTCAATTTCTTTCTTAACAATAGGGACAATTTCTCGGACACCGAATAGCTTAACCAAACAGGTTGACATTTCGACATGAATCTCAAGGGACTGACAATGTTTCAGCCTTAACAAAAGCTTCTTGCACTTTTCACTTTCAACAACGTTTGCATTTTCTTTTGTAAATTGTACCTGGTCCTCGATTATTGATTCCTGGAGAAGAAGTTTCGCTTTTTCATGTTCCACAGAACTTGCAGCAACTAATTTATATGAGTTGTTTGCTTTATCATTAAATATCTTTGCCTTTATGTTTTGAGCAGCAAACTTTGACGGGAAGTAATACTCACAAAGTCTCTCTGAAATTGCATCCCAACTTAGAGGTTTCTCATGATCAACATCAAAAGAATAAGAAGTTATGGCGTCGAGTACTGTACGATATTTCTGCAGTGCACCATCAAGTTGCTCATTTGGCCCTTCAAAGTTCACCTGCCGCTGTTTAATGTCAGCATTCACATGAACCTCTGGATATTTGGTTTTAATGTCTTCAAATAACTCAAACTTCTCCAGGAAAAGGATGTAGTCTCCGCCAATGTTATTTACAGTCGCTGTTTTATTCGTTTTACGTATCATCTCTTCCTCAAATTTTTTCAGAAAATCCTTGATAATCATGGACACCTCCTCATGCTCAGTCTCCAAGCAAACTACTACAATCTCTGGCATGGCTTCGTCTATCTTGCAAAGTGCTTTGTGGCTCCGAAGCTTTTCTGACAAAAGTGGTAAGGATTCGTGTATTGCGTTCACTGCTGTAGTCTTCAGCTGAAAGTTCATTTTTTTTTTAGGATATTTTTCCACTGATAACTTCATATCATTTAAAGTGTGGTCTCGATTGAGGACTCTCTCAAATGCTGTGAGAAATAAATGGAAACAGTGATTAGAATAACCTCATACATTTGTGGGGAGTATGCAAAATAATAAAGGAGTAGATAGTCGTATTTAAAGTTTCAGCCTCGGAAGCAAGAAATCTATGTAAGAGTTGGGTCTGTGTAAAGCGTGAAATTGGGGCATTTTCTAGCAATACATTTGGGGAAAAATTTCAGATCATTGAATGAAGTGATTTTCTAACTGTAGAAACGTTAAATAAACGTAAACGTAAAATGATTTTTTTTTCACTTTTAGTAAAGACTGGTGTTCTCCGGTTTCTTAAACCTGCTAAGGAATCAATCAAATTGGGGAAAAGTGTGCCAAACTCACTAATTGTACAGAGCCAACTCTCAGATTTTTTGTTTCTGAAGTTGAAACTTTAAAAAGGACTAGTTATTATTCTGAATTATTAGACAATCTATTAATCCGAATTATCATTATTCAGGAAAGTTCGGGGAAAATTGGGCGAAATTCCGATAAAAAACTGGTATGACGTAACAAAATTGTAATATTTACACGAAGTTCAGGCAAAATTTTGTTTACCTAACCTTAGTTTTTGGATCCATGAGCTTAGGACTACAAAAAGCTGATATTGTAGGATTAAAATATAATTAACCTCATCTGCTCGGTTTTAATAGCATCAAAATTATCTAGCCCCTTTCTTGTTAACTTGTTGTTGAATGTGGACAAAAAGTTTTCTAGTTGATAGACACTGAAATCAAAAACACAATCATAAACGCAAGGAGAGCAGTGGGGAAATGCGTGTCCGATCAGAGAAAACACGGAAAACGTGGAAGAAGATCGAGGCAATTCGGGTAAATTTTTTATGACTTGTAACAAAATTACGGTATAATAATTTCGACTTAAAATTCGGGCATATTTTGTGTTTTTGGACCTGCTTCGAGCGAAGGCCGTTCGTTGAAATGAAACGTCTTCACCTCCGACGAAGGGCCTTCACTCCAAACAGTTGCGCTGTCAAAAATGTCGCTATTTCCCGGACCTTTTGGCTTTATTTATATGGTTCAATTTGGTATTCTTCTAGATTACTTTTCTGATTTCATTTTCTGACTTTCCGGTCACCTGTGCGGCTGCCATTGTCGAAGTTATAAATCTTTTGGCAACTTGGAAACGGTTGCTCACAGCCTGACTAGCTTATCTGGTGGATAACTTGCAACGAGTGAGCTGCGTTACCCAAAGATTAAACAACTGAACTTAAATTTTATGCACGGAATATGGAGATGTCTACTGGAGGGTTCGATTTGGCAGATAAAATTTGTTTGCTTTTCAGTGGATCGATAATACCGTTCACTAATTCAGACTTATCCACTGGATAAACTCTCCAGATTTTGGACAACTGACCTTTGGTGTTTTGGCTCGTTGTCGTCATCTTTACCCATACAAACATTTATAGGAATGGCGTTTAATTTACCCTTATAAAATAAACTAATTAATGTTTTTATCATCATTATAATTATAGTTATAATTATATTATTTTATAATTATATTATTTTTATAATTATATTCTAATTATATTTATAATTATATTAATTTGGTACAATTATATATTATAATCTCAATTATAATTAAATATTATTATTGATTACAGTTATAATTGTCACTATAATTAATAATAACAATAATATTTAATATTTATACAGGAAAGCCTATTGGGTTCTTATTGCAACTGTTATTAATTAGGATCCTGTAAACCCTAAAGGTGTTCATTTTCTTACAATCGAAATGTGTCAATGAAAATTTCCATTGCTAACGTCGGAGAACTGAGAGAACTCAGTAATTCAAAGCCACTCCATTACATGATGGGCCGACATTTGAACTTTGTTAACAAACGACAGGAGTGCAATTTTTTTTAATTGATTGGACTAGGGAGCGATTAATGATAAAACTTGTACTCTCGACCAATCAGAACCCAGTAATTCTGTCATGCACTTAATAATTTTCATTATTATTCCGCATATTACACACATACCAGTTAGGTCAAGTGGAGGAACTTGCTCTGAGCTGTACAATCAATCACGTATCAGGAAAGCATATAGCTCGGACAGTGTGGTTTATAAACTTCATAACCTCGACTACACTACTGCGTAGAAGATGATTTGTTCTATTTACCTTCAACTTCTTCAAAGCTTACGACAACGCGACTTTGTTTTTCGTCGAAGATCATTATTTCAGCGTCTCCTCCACTACTTTTTTTACTTTGAAAGTAAATCAAAATATCGTCCTCTGTAGTACAAGCAGAGAAGCCACTGACCAAGATGTCCTTGCATTGAATCTTTTGATTACTTTTTTCTGTTCTACCTCCTTGCAACGTTATCTCAGAGACAAAATCTGTAAAATATTTTTTGGGATATTTGAAAAAAACCGAAAATCATTGATTCAGTTAAAACACCTGTGGTAGCCTAGCCCAGCAAACCAAATTTTTCGTATTTGATATTATTTGATTTTCAATTTTAATATTAATTTCTTTTTGTAGTTCTTTCGCAAGACAACAGGGCGTATAGTGATTAGAAAAATAGCAACTGAAAGGGTAGCTAGAGATTTTGAAATTTACTGCTGAAGAACTTTGTCCTGGTTAGTAAGAATGGTTGGTATGGGGGAAATACACCGCATACCTGAAGATTTCCATACAAACTCCACTCTTTTCTGTAGTTCTGTCTGTTTTTGTGCGCTTTGTAATCCCACATCCTCACTTTCATTGGCATCCGACGCTCTTACATCTCCTCTGATACCTAGTGATGAGATGAGAATATAGGTTTGAGATATGAATCCAAATGTGGAATGGAGATTAGATAAGGAAGAGAACATTTTCATGATCTTTTATTACAACATTTTCACGTTTATATAAAAATGCAGGTCGATGTCTTACAATATAGAGAATTAGAATCTTGTAAATATTAAAGCAACGAACATATGAATAAATGTTGACCGTACTTATTGATGTTGTGCAACTTTTGTTTTCAACTTTTTCTTTTGGAATATCTTTCTTTTTGTCTTCCTGTTTGATCTTTAAGTGGGGGAATTCAGTTTGTTTTTTCCGGCGAACCTTCTTCCAAATTTTTTTCATTGAAAATCCTCCAAGAAGCTCTTTCAAGACTTGCACGTAAACGCTCTTGTGCCTGGCTTTCTCGTCCGATTCTTTTTTCGCTTCATCCTCGTCAAACTCATTTGAAGATTCCCTTCTTGCAGCTGACTGACCTGCTGCCATTTCCAATGGCACTTTGGAATTAATGAATTCAACACTTTTCCCTATTTGAATCATAATCAATGTGGAATATTAGAATATTAGTTCGTAAAATAGAGATGTGAACAAAGTGTCTAGATGCGGACAAACGGTTCAACATTGCGCGCAATGTAGCAGCAACTACTAAATATCGCTTAGCCGAGATTGAGAGATTTTAAAGCATCAAGCAACATCGAGACTAGATATAGCGTAAGCGTTAGCCCTTTTCAGGCATATTGCCTTCCCTTGACGAGTAAAATCGTCTGGCGTTAGTCGGAGTAAAATGATGGAATTCTGATGCAGCCAGGTGAGAGTTTATGGAGACAGATGTAGCCCTTTGCTGGGAGGATGTCTCCCCTTGACGAGATGGTCTGGAGTTAGCCTGAGTAAACTAACAGAGGTCTAATCCAGAAGGGAAGGAGCTAAGGAAAAAGTCAGGTTAGCTTACGTTCAGGTTTAGGTTTTTAATAACTTAAGCTTCATTGCGTTTTTTAATAAAATGTTGCTATCTTGAAATGTTCTCCTCGGGTATTCCGTTCAGGATTTCAGGGCTGGTAATTGCTCGCGATGTTGTACCGTATGTTCGCGACTTCAGTTGGAATGTCAATATGTAGCAGGTAGTACAGATAAATCATCCTGTATTCACGCGTAATTCTCTCTTTGAGATATTATTGTTAAAGACTAAATGTTGAAAGAGAATAAACTTTGCAAGAAGGTTAACATCAACCCTTTGCTGGGCTTAGTTGTCGTTTAACCAGTAGCACAGAGGTAAATTAAGTCATTACACTTTATTAATAATAACATTTCGCACTTTTTTTTGACAAGAACATGATCAGGGCTTAGTTGCTCTTGACAAATAATAGATTATATATAAATTGTATTTCACAAATATTTGGACAAAAGCTAAGCAAATGAACGAAGTAAATGTACATCGTATGGTATTCCTCTGCTGTTGTAAATACGTTTTTATTATTAACAAGGGCGCATTTTAATATTTCACTCTGGCCAATGCCAGAGGATTTTACTCATCAAATGCATGAGCCCTGCCCATTTAGTTGTGAGGCACACGCTCGTAAACAATTAAGCACTTATACTTAATCCACTATTGATGAGAAAAAATAAGATTGTACAATAAATCGATACCGGTAAATATTGAAAAAATAATCATGCACGTTCGTGACTACGCCCATAAAGCCGCACCCACTTCTTGGAATTTTAGAAAGCTCACCTCTCCGTTAAAATTTCCTAGCTATGCCACTGCGTTTGACAACTGTATTATTTTACTCCGGCTAAAGGCAGACGATTCAACTTGTCAAAAGCAGGCGTCCAGAAAGGGCAGCCAGTAAAGGGTTAATATTATTCTGTCGTGTTTAAAATCAATTTGAAAATACACGTATGTTGACGTCGGTTTTAAATCTGTGAACTCCAATGAGTATTTTTGTCGGCTTTACTCTTCCTTAGACACATGTAAATGTCTACGAAACTTAATACATCTGAGCACTCTTAATCCTTGTATAGGAAGCAGAAAGCCGACGTTGTATACTGTTATATTGTTGTTTTTCTTTTTTGGTTTTAATTTTTCTTAAATTCTTTTAACTACATTTAACATGGGCAATAAAAGCATCCGGGGTTTATTATAACGTCAATCTTGAGTGGTTTTGTTTCAGATAATTGACCACTCCAGAAACGTCGGGAAGACTGGGTCCAGCCTTGAAGTGGTAAGCATTCTGGGATATTTTGGGCGGACAAATCTTCAAAATAAAGTTCATGCTGACATCGTATTTTGAGTAAAGCTCATTGTTTCCTGCATTTAAAATACCTGAGAATGTTCATTGCTTCGTACCGTGTTGTCATAAGATAGGAAACGACTTTACGCGCGATAAGTTCAGGTGTTCTGCCACTGGTTTTTGTCCCACTACATAACAGAAATTTGTGAGCTGGGGAACAGTACATTCTTCCAGACTGACCTGTGGATGCCTTACTGGGGTTGCACTTAAGTTGGATAATAACTCGCCTCCAATCCCTGTAGACTCGATAGCTCAACAGGTAGAGCGGCGGAACGGATTCCCGAAGGTGCGAGTTCAAATCCCGCTCGAGTC
>JBAHVQ010169405.1:0-19062 GCA_036872915.1 Nanipora kamurai
TCGAGGCTCTTTCATTGACATCAAGTATGACAATGCTTGGTGATCTGTGTTGATCTTGAACTTGGCTCCATACAAATAGTTCCGTAACTTCGTAACTGCCCACTTTACTGCATAACACTCGCGGTCAGTGGCACAACAATTGCGTTGTGCCTTGTTTAAAGTGGTGCTGATATATGCCATGGGTCGTGTGATTCCACTCGCTGTCTGCTGCAGCACTGCACCCATGCCTACTCCACTAGCGTCGGTAGTAAGTTCAAATGGGTAGTTGTAAAGTTGGGACGAGCAAGGACTGGAGCTGTTATCAGCTTTCTCTTCAGGGTCTTGAAGGCTCCTTCACATTCGGCGTTCCAAATAAACGGGACCGCTTTGTGGGTTAGCTGGTTAAGTGGATAAGAAAGGTGCAAATCCAGCTATAAAGCGACGATAGTACGATGCAAGTCCTAAGAACTGTTTGAGTTCATAGGCTGACCAAGGTGTGGGAATTCAGATACTACTTTAACCAAACAATCAGATGGAGATATACCTTTGACAGAGACTAAGTGACCAGTGTACTCGACAGAGGTCTGGAACGATTGACATTTACTGAGTTTCAGTTTCAGGTTGTGCTCCCGTAGCTTCTTGAAGTCGTAAGCGCTCCAAATGTTGGTCGACAGAGGAGGAGAAAACTAGGATATCATCTAGGAAGATCAGAAGGATAAGCCAAAGATACGGCACAAAAATCGATGCCATTAATCGCTGGAATGTGACTGGTTTCCCCTTCAACCCAAATGGCATGACTTTAAACTGGTGCAGACCTCTGTGACTAACAAAGGCAGTTTTGGACCGATCTCGTTCCTATACTTCCACTTGCCAATACCCACTTGCTAAATCTAGGGCAGAGAACCACTTGCTTTCTCCAAGACAGTCTAGCGCATCATAATGGGTAGGCCACATCCTCTGTCACTGCATTGACTCGGCGATAGTCAATGCAAAATCGTGTTGACCCATCTTTCTTCGTTGCCAAAACAATTGCACTTGCCCATGGGCTGGTACTCTGCTCTATCAGATCTTTTTGTAACATTTGTTCAACGATTCGGTCAACCTCTGTTTTCTCATGGTACCCTGTCCTTCGAGGGGCTGACATGACAGGATGGGAAGTTACTGGTATTTCATGTTTGACAAGGTTTGTTCTTCCAAGTTCTCCTTCCCAGGAAAACGCATCCTGAAACTCAACAAGCAAGTCTTGAAGGGCAGCTTTGTGGCTCCCTGGAATCTGAGCAGTCTCCAGTAGCTGGGTTAATGATGGATTATCCTTTGGGCCTGTTGTGATACAAACCTGGTCAACAGTTGTAGTGTTAGGACTGACTGGCTCAAAACAGCCCAGGTTAGATCCTTTGTACAACTCGACTGGGTGGTTATTGGGATTACATAATCTAACCCACGTTGTATTATCTTTTCCTATCATGTTCAGGGAATGTGCACAAGCAACAGATTTTTCTTCTATTAACTGATCATAAGCATCAAAAAACCCTTCTTGCTCTGGTTCAGCATCATCCACTGTTGCTTGACACATCTTCTCATGCATAGCTGTTATAACTTGGGTGGTGGAAAGTTATACCCTACAGCACCTGGCTTCATTATGATGTGGGTGTCCTGATTTGGGGGTCTCTTGATTGGATCTTGGGTCAAAGCTGACAGTTTTTAAATGGAAGTCAATGGACAAACAACCCAATTTCTCCAACACATCTGTCCCAAGTATCATCTCATTCTTCATATGTTCTGAACTCATAACTAATACCCATGTCTTTCCCACAGGAGTATCTGACACAGTTAAATCTAACAATGCTTTCCCAGAGAAAGAGATTGCGGACCTATTAACTGCAAATGGTTTCAGTGCGACTGGATGCAAAGAGGTCCTTCTGACAATGGGAAGACAAACGTCACTCCTAATTATGGTAATTTGTAAGCCTGAGTCGAGTAACATAGTAATGTTCCTACCATTGACTGTCCCTTTTACAATAACTTCATCCCCACATACCCCAGTGTTAAGGGTAGTCGAAACTCGACGGGCGTTAACAGTTCTGTTCAAATAAAGATCAGCCCTTATTCCAGATGTGGTGGCAGGGGGCTGGCACTACTACCTCTTAGAAGTTTGGGCGTAACTGTTGTGGTAGATCAGGGCATTCACTAACCTTGTATAACAAATAATTTGGGATTTAATCTGAGGGCAGTCTCTGGTGACTAAGTAAGCCACGATGAATACATCTACTGTTGTTTTTACTGCATTGTGGATTTCTTCGTTGAGCTGATCCAAGACATTTGTCTCTTCTTGCGAAGATGCTGTTCACTTTGGCCTCAACCATCTTTGAAAGTTTTTTTTCAAGGTTCTCCACGGCTGTCTCCATAGCGGTCTTCATGGTCTCAGAAGGATCTTCTTCCAAAGAAGCCATTGTTACAAGCCATGTTGTACAGAGGCAGTTATTCTTCCTCCATTTCTTTCCCAGTTTGTAGTAAATTCTATGCGATCTTTCAATGAGGCGTCGTCTACATTGCATTGAAACGCCACGGATATTTGGCAACGCAAATCGTTTGGTATACCATTCATAAACTGAATCTTAATTATTTGGTTGCGGGTTGTGCTTTCCAAATTTGGAAACCTTTCTTTGACGAATTGACGACTTGATCTTGTCAAGGTTTTTACTGTCGTCGTCGGACATTACTCTTACCACTTCTGTTGCGCCCCTTTTTAGAATAGGGCGAATTACGGCCGCTGCTTTATTTGCCTTGCCTTTGGCCTTGGCAACAGCATCAAATCGATCTAGCCAGAGTTTTAGGGCTCTCCGGAAAAATACTCGAGTTCCTTCGCCTTCGTGATCCCACCGCTGCCACCAATGTTACGCTAACTACTGTGGTTTAGTTATTTTTATTGATTTATAAGTTTGAGCAAAGCTCACGACATCAACCATCGTCTCAATCATAACACAACGTATTTTCCCGCCTTGCACATCAGTTCCCAGTCTACGCGCCACCTAGGTTTGTCTCCGTCTCAATATCATCGTTGGCTTAGCTTCTTTTGTTCTCCCGAGTTTGATAATGAACTAGTCAACCTCATTAATTTAATACTGAGGTTTTCCCGTCTCTTTCCCGTCGGTATATGACTTTTATTATTGTACTCTGGTTAACGCCAGACTATTTTACTCGTCAAAAGGAGAGACGCCGCCGAGAAAGAGTTAAGTATATATCAACTTCTAAATATCTTAAAAGTCACATTTTCAAGAGTAAATTCTATTACGCCATAATCATAACTTTCAATTCAGCGGGATAAATTTTTGTTTGGGATTAACTACATAAGATTAAAAAATGAAGAAAATTTAAACATAACATACAGAAGTCAAACCTTTAGAATGTCACGCCTTTACTGGAAACTCTTTCCTAAACTTCGCCAAACGATGATATCAAGCGTTTAAGAAAGAAAAAAGTGTTTAAAGAAAGAAATAAGTAAGAAATAAGTAATAATTAAAAAAGAAATAAGAAAGAAATAAAGTGTTTTAAAAGGAAATCAACCTTCGGGCTTCTCCCTTAGATTGATATATCGCAGAAACACCTCTCTCACAGGATATAACCTTTACCAATCAGTGACAAAAGTTTTGGAGCACTTGTTTTTGTATGGAAAAATTTCCCCCTTGCCACCCCCCTTCCAAACTTATATAAACTTTACTAAGTACAAAATTTCCCCCTTGCCGAACCCCCCCAACCGTATATAAGCTTTACTGAGTACAAAATTTTCACCTTGACCTAGAAAATTCGAATACGTAAATAGAAAACTTTGAAGCTGCAATGATAACATTGTTCATGACATTTTCAAGAGATATAACAATGATGTTACGGCAAGAATGCATGATTACAGTACAAGAGATATAACAACATCAATGTCAAATGAGACAAAGTTTAACCAGGATATAAAACCAATCTCCTTAACTTCTTCCTGTCCGTTTAGTACCTCACTGACCTATGGAGACTTTAGTATTTAACTCTGGCTAACGCCAGACGATTTTACTCGTCAAGGGGAAATTCTTCGGACCGGAAAGGGTTAAAGTAACATTACAACGCTAAATATAAGATGTTCTCCATAATATATAGGTGCCATTTTTGAAACACATCAGGATGGGATTCGATAATTTGTTAGTCAGTTTATGATAATTCGCAGCTATTGACAGACCATACAAAATGATAATTTATCTGTTTCATAACACAAAGAAGAGTACGCTAATAGCATCTAAACCAAACGAGACAGAGTATGGTGAAATAAACGGAATGCTACGAACATTCTGAATGGGTCATGTCCATTAACTGTTTCTTGGAGGACAGATGATCTCATGAGCCAAGCAAACTGTAGTGTGATTGCCGTGAACCAAGCAGAGTTCTCTATGCGATATCACAAACCAATGTAACAATGCTTGTTTTTCAGTATTGAATAGGTCATGCATCACAGTGGGTGATTATTTATGTCTTCTTTGGTTCTTTAAAACTTTGCCAAGAGCTTCAGAATTGAATCTTGTTTCTAATAACATAAGGGATCATACTGATGTTTATAATTGTACATTCTTGAGCCCACACAGCTGAGCTTGTGCTTCGTCCTACCAGTCTCATTCGCTCCCCGACTCTTTCGTCCATAAAAGGAAACAACCCAACTATACCACTGGGAAAGGAATGTGGATGACAAGATTATTAAAACCCTCTGTATTGTGTTAGTTGCCGTAAACTCTTAGCCACGGCTGTTCGAAGTGAGTGTTGAAGTAAAGATCAGTTCCGGAAGTTAAGTTTTGTTTTAGAAGTAAAGCAAGGGAGTTGTTAATCAGTCTACAAGTTGGGAACATTTGTTTATTAATCTTAATACAATATAGCGAGCACATTTGAGGTAAGTGATTTCCTAAACTCAAAGAAGCCGAATCATTACCGGACATGTCACATCTTTGTTAAGCTGAAAATTCACTAGAATATGAACGTGCAGCTATCCTCTCACTGCTTCCAAACTTGGATAGTGCGGTTGAGCATCAATTTGCAAATTTTTCCTTGCTCTAACAGCTGGTATCCCATGCTATGGCTCTGATAGGTTTGCGGTTCTAGCCTGTCATACGCCATGTCTTCCGCTTTCGTTTTCAATGGCTTTGCTTGGCTACACAATTCGACTAAAAACGCTGTGTTTGATGTTTTGAAAATCAAATTTATCTATCTTGTTAGCCAAATTTAAATATTTAATTTGGTCAGGTCTCGTACCAATGCGTATTTGTCCAGGCAGAATGAGTCATGCTTTAACTTCATTTTCTAGCATCCAGTACACACCAGCAGAACGACATCCTCCCTTTATATAAGTATTTCTAATAAGATATAAACGTTAGGTGCACTTTTGCTCGTGCATATACACTACGGACCTCCTCCGTTGTATTATCAAAACCCTTATTAATGCCCTGTGACCTCACCTTACCTCCAACTCTGAAATCTGAATCACTGCACTGTCGTTTTATCCATAATGAGCCCTTTAAAATGATCAGTTTATAAACTCACGTTGGGGTGAGAGTTATTGCATGGTTAAATCGTAACTCAAATGTTATAAAACGGGGTTGTTTAGCTCAGTAGAGACACGACAGGCACGAGGATACACGATCATTATTGGATAACGAACTTAAAAGGTTATTAAAACTATCAGGTACAATAATGTTCCGGTTCAAGTAAGGAAGTTCTGCTCTCGGTTCATTCTGATGGTTCTTTCTCTCCTTTACTTGCTGTTTTGGTTGTCGGGTAATCTCGCTCTGTTTTTTGGTTGTTATTCCCTCTTGATCTTTTTGTAGTAGCCTGTTCTCTCTCCTTTTATGCTTTTTGGCGGGTACTTTAGTTGACATTTATTGATGGTTGTATGACTGGACATAAGCTGGTAACTGGTTAGTTTGAAACGAGTTCTGCTCTGCCAGGTAAAGGGAAGGCGTTGCCTGGAATGTTGTATTGTCAGCAAAAACATTTGAAAAGGATATTTTGATCCCGAGTGAACAAGTTCGGTTCTTTACAAAATCGATGTCACAAGACATAAGGGCAATAAGCTTCATCATAGAAATGTCATTTTACATTTTTATTGGTATTTAATAGTTAAATTCAGTTCTAAATAATCATCACGTCGTTTCAGGAATTCAGTAAAGTCGGCTCGACTTCCAAAAGCCAGAACAAATATTTAACAATACTAAATACAAACTTCTTATTTTGATCAAGAAAATTCGAAAGAAAATTAGAAAGCTTTTAGGCTAAACTGATAAAATTATTCATATAAATCGCCATTATAATCCGATAAAACGTATTCACAGGAATAAGTTTAAAATGTTGTCAGTAAAATCAAACGTTTTCGACTATGCATTCATCATCACGATAAAATAATTACTCTTATTTGATGACATATTTGATGATGACTGTATAATCGAAAACGTTTGATTTTATTGACAAGATATTTAACTTATTCGTGCGTATACTGTTTAACTGATGACATTGTTCATGACATTTTCAAGATATATAACAATGATGCTACGACAACTGTCAAGAATGCGTGATTACAGTACAAGAGACATAACATTATCAATTTCAAATCAGACATAGTTTAAACAAGCAGTACAACTCTCAAGATAAGATCGTCTAGGTAATATTTAGGTGCTATTTTAAGAGCATATGAAAGCATTCACTAATTTGTTATTCAGTTTATGATAATTCGCTACAATTCATATACCAGACAAAATGATAAATGATCTGTTTCATAGCACAAAGAAGACTACGCTCGTAGCATCTAACCGAAACTAGTGAAATGAATGTATAGTGAAATAAATGGAATACTATAGGCATGCTGAATGGGTCATGCGCATTAACTATCTTTTGGAGGACAGACGTGTTGATGAGCTGATGAACCAATTTAGCAAACTGTGGTTTAATTGTTGTGAACCAAGCATGCGGAGCTCTCTACGTCATATCACAAACCAATCTAGTTGCTTGTTTTTTCAATATTGTATAGGTCATGGATCACAGTGGGTGATTATTTATGTCCTTTTGATTCCCTAAAACTTTTCAAAGAGCTTCAGCTTCATATTGTTTTAATGATAACACAAATCTGTTCCATTTTGCCGTTGTCTTTTTACTTATAGATGCACAGAAGACGTTGTAAAGTGGTAAGAATATTAGTGATCTACTCGATTTCTTTTCAATTTTACGACCTCTGAAGAACAGAGACGTACACAACCACTGTACCACCAACATCCCCTGAGCACCGTGATCAATGATGATATTGGAAAGATATGAACATGTTGTCAAACCATTTAAAAACAAAAAATCGTATTACTAACCGAACCAAAGTTAAACTTTCTATCATACTTCAGTCAGAATATCAACATTTTAATAATGCGAAGGACATTCCAGGGAGTCTGATGACATAAAATGTTGCGTAAGCTGGGGTGGATTGAAATTCTGTAAATTTAATAACATGGTGGAAAGGAATGCGAATCTGTTAACAAATTTCATTTTTTTTGCAAATGTTACATAATTCTGGTCAGCCTGTACACTAGTGCGCTCATTTCTTTACTCTCACTCGAATATACCACCTTTTCTGACGAACTGAAATCTTATGAAGTTTACATTTAATTTTTCCTATACGTTAGACCAAATATATAAATATTTTGGCAAGCATGAGCTTAATCGTATCATATCATTCATCTCTTAATTTGACCCACTAACCTCTTTAACTCTTTATTGGCCACGATTGCTATTCAGCAACTACTTAATTTTACCAACAGAATCGTTTAAAGGTTTGATGACTGGAAAAAACATGAATGAGCAACTGACGTTTCGAGCGAAGACCCTTCTTCGGAGAGGAACGCATTTAATTATTTACTCGGGCGATCGCGAAGCAACTTTACTCTATCCAACTCCAGACAATTTTACTCTGGTTTACGTCAGACTGGTTAAATGATAATACAACCAACATCCCATTTTCGGATAACAGTATAAAGGTCTCTCATCTTGGCATTCATTTACAATCAGTTGGTTATTCTTCTTTGAGGAAGACGGTTCAAAATTTAATCATACATATAGGAATAGTGTAACATAAAAGTATACAAAAGCTAGAGGAGTATTTTATTTCGATGAGTTTATGGAGGCGTCATAACAGCACTGTACATCATCAAACAAATGAATTTTATGCCCATTCTGATTTTCGTGGTACTGTGAAGCAGTACGAGTATTGCGTTGCACCGGGTGAATCTCCTTGATACTAAATACCTGTCGAACACGCTTAACTCCGAGGCAGCTTTCTATATATGCTCGTTGAAATCGTAGCGATCGAAGAGCCAGTCGGGAAACGAAATCTACTTGGAAATATAATAGCCCAGTAAATATGTTCAAATAAAGCCATAACGGAACCACATCTTTTATAAAAATTTTTTAATAACTAACGTTTCATTAGTTAACCAGTAACAGTATCTTAGTAATTATTTACAGGAGGTGATCGGCTTAAATACCTAACTGTCAGAAAAACAGTAATTGATGAATGTCACAGAGGAATGTCAAAGGATTAGCATAACTGAAATTTACTTGGAAAAGAGCAGGAGTACCCAGATACTAAGGAAAACTCACCAGTGAACAGGCTTTTGTTAAAGAGGTTGGAAGAAAAGCGCTTAGGTCTTCTGGCTCAATAATGAACGATTCACTGCAATATTAGGCGCAACTTACAGTAGACAGTCGTTTTGTCATTAAGCCTGTTCATCCCAATGGTGGCGGACATTGCCTCGCGCTGATTTTAGTGACCCACAATTTTCATGATCTTTGGTGTTGGTCTGCATAGGATCACCTGGACTTGGGTTCCCCCCTTGACGAGTAAAATCGTCTGGCGTTAAACAAGTAAAATACTAAAGTCAGTATGATTCGAAGACGAACCATGGCAACGGTAAAAAGTTAAATTAAGGTGCAAATGATGCGAACATTATTCTTGTTTCATATTAAAGTACTTTTAAAATTATGAAGAATTGTAAGTTACAACTCTCCATATCTTACTTCCTCCTTGAGATATTTGGATTTGCTTAACTCCTTCCTGACAGTGGTGGTCCTCAGCGACCTCTGGAGACTTTAGTATTTTACTCAGGCTAACGCTAGACGATTTTGCTCGTCACGGACACGGGGAAAGTCCTCGGTCAGGAAAGGGTTAAAGGATTAAGTATCTTGTAAATTGGTCCTCTGCTGACGTCATTTTGTTTTTAAAATATTTTAACCTTTTAGTATAAATCTTTATGATTATTTAATATATTTTCAAGAAACTTTGCCGGTGAATACATTATATGACATTAAAGTTCAAAAGATTTGTAAAACTATTTCTATGGCAAGATGTTCATTAAACTGTTCGAAACAAGTTAAAATGTCGTCCAAACAAAGTAACGTCACAGATTACAATTTACATATCAAACAAATCCAAATATTTGAAGAACAAAGTGGGAGATGAATGAGGTGTAACTTGCATTTCTTCGTTACTTTAAGGGTACTTTCATATGAAATAAAAATAATTTTCGGTTCATATGCGCTTTAAATGCACCTTTATTTTTACCTTTTAAACTGTAAAAAAAATAATCATTTTTTATCAGTTATGCCCCAAAATGGTTAGAATTAATATCCTTTTTTTAAATTAATTCAAGAAAAAAATAAAATAAAAACTTTGTCCACTTACATAAAAATATTTTTTCAAACACAATTTTTTCATCCACTAAAATACAATGTTTTTTTTTATTTTTACAAAAATTGATAAAGTACAATTTTTTCAGTAACTTGGCAACACTGTAGCGGGAAAATGCTGCCGTATGAATAAACTTTACAAAGAAAAATGCGCTGCAACTTGAAAGAAAATTCATTTTCTTAATGGAAAAAATTATATTTATGAAATATATGCACGAGAAACTTTTACTATTTTTCTCTGACTAATTCCACCATCAAAAAATTAACTTCATTTTGTCCGACCCCACAAATACCCGTCACCAGTGAACGATGACAACCTTCGTTAGTTCAACCCACATCCTGTTTGAATTTCGCATTCAAACCGAGTTTATTGAAATGTATAGCAAAAATGAAGTCAGGAAAGTAGTTTTTCGCCCACTTAATATGTCACGGTTCGTTGTTGCGCAAGAAGTGGAATGACGTTTAACAAAAGTTTTAGAGTCGTTTTTATAATTTTCTCAGACATTAATGAGTTAAGGACTAGTTGCAAGTGTGGTTCACTATTGGCAAGTTTGACGCAAATAACAATATAGTTTTTTTACAAAATTTTTAATTACCAGTTGCTATGTATAATTCATGTTTCCTCTGTAGTTTTATTATAAAATACACAGTGATTCTTCATGGTATTTAGTTGCCATTTATCTCAAAAATGTATTTTAGATTGTTCTGATATGTACCTTACACCGCTTCAACCGAGACACCTTGAACAGTTCAGTTTGACGACTTTCTGGTCCTGTGACCGGAAGTTGCGTATGTAACCCGATAATTACTACTCTGAATAGTTTGAAATATATTCAAACATATTCCTGTGAAAGAGTTTCATAATAAAGTGAAAAACGACTCAGGGATCATTTTTTACATAAGGTACATTTGACTGTCCTCCTAGAAACAAAATGCTTTTGACAAATCCAGTGGTACAGGAAAAAAGGAAAAGAAATTCCTAAAATGATGATACAGCAAAGTCAAGACTTGGCACTATATATTACAAAAATAATACGAGAGAAATACAAAACTGGAAATCACAGAGACAATCTGAAAAAAGTGCGTACATTTAAAGGTCCTGGCCTTCTGTGATTTAACCACTTATCCTGTTCTATCATAGTCTGACTGCCATTTGCTGTTAAATCAAGAAAAAGACGTTCCTGTTTTGGAAGTGAAGCTAGTAAGTTGTTACTACAAGTAAGGGAACATTGAATCTTCAATCCAAAGGAAATAAAGCGTACAGATGTGAGAGGTAAGTTAGTATAGGCAATCTTATATGAAGCAGAGATTTTCAAACGGTATAAATTGTGTAATGAAGTAAGCCAAAATTTAATAAACCTTATGGTCTCTGTTTGGGTTTCCTCGCAACTGCTATATTTTGTCGTAATTTTATTTATCTTTCCTGTGTGTACTATTTGTTGTAAATTAATTGGCATGAAATGTACTTTGTGAGAAACTTTGAAGTTAACTGAGCTTGATTAGACTATGTATGGATGGTAGCTAACAGGGGAGGCTACCTAATACATTGACAGTCCTTGGAATAAGATCAGGGTAGCTGGTTCCACTCAGTTGGTAGACACCTGTCACCTTTAATCATCAATACAAATGGTAATGAAAAAGTTTTGCATTCCTTACTGTAAAGGACAGAAGTTTTACATTCCTTGATTCCCAAGAAAGACAGACATTGGAATAAATCTAGGTATAGAAAGTCGACGTTTGGATAACAGTAGGACAACGAAGGGTAGATAATAAATGGACATGCATCAAGCAACCCACTTGCTTAGTTATTATAGACGACAAACTGCTGTTTTAAAACAGTTTTGGTCCTTTATTTCTATCTACTTTTCATGGACATTCCTATAGATGGACAAATACTTTCAGCATAGGTCCTTTACGATTTTGTTTATGTGTTCGTTTGAAAAGCCGCATTCACACATTTCCCGGAAAAATATTTGTTTCTTTTGTTCTATTTTCTCCAAATCCAAGCATTTTATGGCCCGTCTGACCTGTAAAAACATTGCCATTTTGGTAGACAATCGAGCTTGAGTAGAGGAGACTACTTACTGGCTTAATGACTTAATCGACTACTTAGATGTCATGAACTTCTTTACATGGTTATTTTCAAAGAGTGGTCACCATGTAAATTAGTTTATAACGTGGGATAATCTGGGATAATCAATTTTCAATTCTTGATTCCTCAACGTGTAGGACTTTGAATAGGAAGAACAGGTTTGGGGCATACAATTTTGCACCAATATTTGCCAAATATAGTCAAACATCGCAGCGCTCAAGTGGCGGTTAAATTTTAGGGCCAGTGCCTCCTCTAGTCTTATTTATGTTCTCTATGCAAGTAGACATAGACCGACTATCCCCACAATCTTGGTTGTTTACCAAAATGTCGGTATTTTTTCATGACTTTGACGGGCCATAAAATGCTTGAGACTGGAAAAAATAGAATAGAATTGACAAAATATTTCTCTGGGACATGTTTGAACTTTTTGGTGTAAAAGTAATATTGGGATACTATACACTTTAATTTTTGCAACGTATTTTGTTTGGATGTTTTAATTTTCACAAAGGTTCATTGTTTGTATTTTCACTCTATGTAAGTCGATTTTTTTCAGCTAAACTGTAACTAGACAACGCAAGAAAGTTAAAAAGTTTGTAGACTGCGGAATATATGTAGGAAAACTTTGACATTTCGAGCAAAGGTCCTTCTTCAGAGAGTGAATACATTCCACTCACCAAGAACTCGGTTTACACTCCGAAGAAGGGCCTTTGCCCGAAACTTCAGAATTTCCCGAGATATATTCGAAATTCTAGCAACCCTTTAATTTTCCGCGCTGTTTTAAACACTGACTACGTAGCATCGAACATTTTAAAATTGTTATAAGAATACAACCTGTTTCATTTTACAGGATTAAACGGAAAATCGGTGGTTTTGCCACGCACTTTTCGTAGATAAACTGAGTTTTGCAAAGGTCGCTGATACAGGTTAAAATTCCGAAAATGACTGTCACATTTTTATGAGACAATGTCTTCAAAATGAGCGAAAGCTCTTTTACGATTGACCATGTCAAATGTTCAACCAATGATGAATGTGGAGAAAGTGTGATTGACCTTAGAGCTTCCGGTGTTTCGCAGAAATCCATTCCTTCCGAACTCTTAAATCATCCACAAGTCAGGGAAATATTGGTTTTTCGTAAAAGTGTGCCCAGTTTTCTCGAAAGTGACATTGGCAATTTGGGCCCGCATGTTACAATTAGCGCATTTGACGAGTTCACTGACGACAACTCGGCTTACCAAAGATTTCGATGTAACCAATATTTGTACAAGACCTACCAACTCGTGTCCGATCAACATGGTCTCATTCGCCTCGACATACGATGCAAAGCATTGAAGAAAGATCCACTTTTCTGTTCAAGCAAGAGGAAATTGCAGCGACTGATCCTGGGAGATGAAACTGGTTTACTGGGTCATCTTAACAGAAGAACGATTAATGATTTAGAAGAACTAATAATTACAGGTGGTGAACCAGGAGACAAGTTAACTGTAATTGTTGGTCAAAATGAGGTTTGGAATAAAACGTTTGAAAGTTTTGCTGAGATTGCTGTTCAGGATATTGGAATAGAAACGTCAGACAGTAAGATAATTCAGCTTCAAGTATCACCAGAATACAGCGAAGTTTCGCTTAAAAGCATGTCGAAACTGCAAAAGCTCTTTTTATGTGCCAATGGAAAGAAGATTTTTCCAACAGGTATGGATCAACTCGACAACCTTGAAGAATTATTCATCTTTGATGATCCGATTCGTGATCATTTCCAGTTATCGTGCAATGTTCTCAAACTACGAAAACTCGTGCTGTACAACTGTGGATTGAAGACCTTCCCGTCAACCATAACCAAGATGAAAGAGCTAGAGGTACTTGAGTTATATTTCAATGATTTCCAGAACCAATCATTTCCAGTTTGTGAGCTCACGAAACTGAAAGAACTTACGATTTTCAGCTGTAATCTACAGGCTTATCCAGAAGGACTCGAACATCTCATTAGTTTAGAAGCTTTGAATCTTGGGAAAAATGCCAACATTCATAAGCAGCAATTTTCAATCAGTAAACTGAAGAACCTGAAGAAACTTAATATGAGTTCGTGTAATCTTAAAAAGTTCCCGTATGGACTCGAAAAGTGCATTAGTTTGGAAGATCTGGACCTTTGGGGAAACGGGAACCTTGGTAAGGAGCAATTTTCAATCAGTGAACTGAAGAATCTGAAGAAACTTAATATGAGTTCGTGTAATCTTAAAAAGTTCCCGTATGGACTCGAAAAGTGCATTAGTTTAGAAGATCTGGACCTTGGGGAAAACAGGAACCCAGGTAAGCAGCCATTTTCAATTCCTGAACTGAAGAATCTTAAGAAGTTGAAAATGAGGGAGTGTGGTCTTGAAAACTTCCCGGATGGACTCGCAAAGTGCGTTAGTTTAGAAGATTTGGACCTTAGGTGGAACGAGAAATTTGGCAACGAGCCAGTTTCAATTCCTGAACTGAAGAATCTGAAGAAACTGAATATGAGTGGGTGTGGTCTTGAAAAATTCCCGGTTGGACTCGAGAAGTCAATTAGTGTAGAAGATTTGGACCTTTGTGGGAACCGAAAGCTTTGTAAGCAACTTAATGCAATTTCTAAATTGAAGAATCTAAAGAAGCTGAATATGAGTGAGTGTGATCTTGAAAAATTCCCGAATGGACTCGCAATGTGCATTAGTTTAGAAGATCTGGATCTCGGGGGAAACAGGAACCTAGGTAAGCAGCCATTTTCAATCCCTGAACTGAAGAATCTGACAAACTTGAACATGAGTGAGTGTGCTCTTAAAAAGTTCCCGTTTGGACTCGAAAAGTGCATTAGGTTAGAACATCTGGACCTTCGAAGGAACCGAAACCTTGGCAAGCAGCCATTTTCAATTCCTGAACTGAAGAATCTTAAGAAGCTGAAAATGAGGGAGTGTGGTCTTAAAAAATTCCCAAATGGACTCGCAAAGTGCATTAGTTTAGAAGATCTGGACCTTGGGTCGAACTGGAACCTTGGCAACCAGCTAGTTTCAATTCCTAAACTGAAGAATCTGAAGAAATTGAAGATGAGACAGTGTGGTCTTGAAAAATTTCCGGATGGACTCGAGAAGTCCATTAGTTTAGAAGATCTGGAGCTTGGGAGGAACCGGAAGCTTGGTAAACAACCTATTTCAATTCCAGAACTGAAGAATCTGAAGAAGTTGAATATGAGTGAGTGTGGTCTTAAAAAATTCCCAAATGGACTCGAGAAGTGCATTAGTTTAGAAGATCTGGACCTTTGGAGGAACCGTAACCTTGGCAATCAGCCAGTTTCAACTTCTGAACTGAAGAATCTGAAGAAACTGAATATGAGTGTGTGTGGTCTTGGAAAATTTCCGAATGGACTCGAGAAGTCAATTAGTTTAGAAGATCTGGACCTTCGGAGGAACCGGAACCTTGGTAAGCAGCCAGTTTCAATTCCAAAAATGAAGAATCTGAAGAGGCTGAATATGAGTTGGTGTGGTCTTGAAAAATTTCCAGATGGACTCGAGAAGTGCGTCAGTTTAGAAATTCTGGACGTTTCCTGCAATAACATTGGTAACAAAGGATTTTCAATCCCAACATCGTCGCCACTGGAAATACTTCGGTTGAAAGACTGTGGATTCCATCTAATACCAAATGCTGTATTTGAACTTTATCGTCTCCAATATTTAGATATGAGCTCAAACAACCTAAAAGAATTGCCTGCGCGTTTCACATCGTTGATTGATAATAATGTGAGATTTAACCTTAAAGGTAATGCGCTAGGTAAGCCACCCCAAATTATATGCAATGACGCTAGGGCGATTTTAAAATATTTCGAAGACATCGCCAAGTTCGGTACAATTCACTCTAAACGGCTTCGAGTACAGGTGATTGGAAATTCTGGTGCCGGAAAGACGAGCCTGTTAAACTGTTTATTGATGAGAAAATCAAAGTTGACAAAGCAAGAAGAGAGGACTGAGGGTATTGAGATAAGAAAATGGTTTCCAGATCCTGCGAATGAAGAACTTGAATTAGAAATGTGGGATTTCGGTGGTCACCTGGAGTACCAAAGTACAAGTCATTACTTTGTCGAAGAACATTCCTTGTTTCTTTTAGTTGTGGACTTGTCAGCATATGCGATGACTGATAAATCCTATTATGAAAATGCTGGTAAGTGGATTGATGAGTTAAAAAGCATCGTGTTGCGGCCTGTCGTAATGGTGGCTGCAACAAAATCTGACCTGGTTGTTAAAACTATTGTATCCGATAAATGTGACCACATGTTAAAGAAAATTGCCCAACAAGAAGATGCTGACATGGCGTCAATAAAAGCGGATGTCGCAAATTTAGCAAAAAAGCGTCATAATAAAACCAACGGAAAGGAAAAACTTAAATTATCGACGAGAAGTAGACCTGTTCTCCCATCAAACTTTCTTTCGGCTGCAGATCAGACAAATCAGGCAACTAATGCAGTTACGGTCGTTGTCAGTGTATCAGCCAAACGAGAGTCTGAGACTGACCTAATGACACAAGAACTGTTGCGAACTGGAAATAACGTTGCTTTGTTTCCTCATTTGTATGAAGCACTTCCATCGTTATGGGTGGAAATTGAAGAATTATTGAAATGTTTGAGAGGAGAAATGCAAAACAGCAAAGGGCCCAAATACGTGACGGTTGAAAAGCTTGATGAGTGGTTATGTAGACGCCATGAAGAATTCAAGAAAACTGTAGATAGAAAAAAAACTTTGCACTATGTCCTTTCTTACCTGGTTAGCCTTGGAAAGATTTTACGATTTGAAGGCATAAAACAGCTGGAAGATTATGTCTTTCCAGATCCTCAATGGCTTATCATGTTGATCAAAGACGTTGTTCATCACGATCTGGAATGTCACCTGCAGTACAGAGAAGATTTTAAAGCTTGCAACATGGACGAGGAGCAATTTAAAACAGACAAGAAAGAACTGATTGAGAATGGATTGCTTTCAAAGCCCCTTTTGCGATGCATCTGGTATGATGCTGTTCCTGAAGAAACTGACTTCGACAATCTAATTCCTCTACTTTATCATTTCGACGTGGGCTATCAGATGACAGATAAAGAGGCAGCGAGTAAATGTAGAGAAAGCACCAAGTACATTTTAATTCCAGCGCTGATGGCTGCAACTCATCCTGACATCGATGGACTCTCCGCTAAATCGGCCGAACCTAAAAACGTCTTTAAAACAACAAGCGTATACAAATTTCACAGTACTGTCCCTGTTGGTCTTTTTGAACGGCAGATGGTTCGTTGCCATCGCGGTTCGGACTACGTGTATTATTGGAAGGACGGATTCTTCGGTGTTTGTAATGAGGTGGAATTCCGTATTACAAAGCCAAGTTTTAGAACAGACACGATTGAATTTGTCGCTAGTATAGCAGAAAGCGACGGAATAAACGAGCTTTGGGAAGTTGTTATAAATCTTCACCAGATCTTTGTTAATATGGTGAATGAATTGTGGCCTCATCTTCGCTATAAAATTTACAATAAATGTGACCGATGTAACGAGTGTCATTTAGAAATGGACTTTGAGAATCTTATCAAGGCACCATACAGTTACAGTAAGAACGTTTACTGCAAAAGGGGAGATCGTCCTGTTAAAGTCAGAAATGAATTGGTCTTTCCACCGCAAGGTAATTTATTTTGTAACTTTAACGTTTTTATGATCAATTCAAAATTCTCATTTACGCTTTTAAAAGGGTAAAGTCGATGTTTTAATTTGCTGTGCACGGGGGGAAGAAAATCAAAGAACTATTTGAAAGAACCCGATCGGCACTGTTTTACCGACTATAAAAGACGAGGTGACAGCAGAATTTGTTAGATCCAACAGCGCACGTCAGCACGTTTTTTGAATAGCTTCATTGACTAATCCCTTTTTTTTCTTACGTGGCGAAAAAAAGGTGGGAAATGAATGCATACTTAGCCACAAAATTTTACGATAGATACAAGCAAGCCTTGGTCATATTTAAACGTGTCTTTATCACATTTAACGACGTGAGACGTTTATGATTTTCTTTTCTGTTTTCCTCTTGAATTATTTACGAGTTCGTAAGGTAGATTTTCTGTGGAGACGTACCTTTGGAGAAGACAGTTGTTATAAAATTATTTCTTATCAGTTCAGAAGTTGGATCTCTATGGGAATTTTTTGACATTTTTGAGCACTTGGTGTATTTTTGTTGAATTATATCTTTTGTACGTGTCCTAGAAATTTCTATATATATGTTTTATATATCTGCATATATCTGTTTCACATTTTGAGTGCTCGAATTTGCTATTAATGAAACACGGGTAAAAATGAGTTTTCTCATGTAATTTCAACAAGCTACGGGGCGTAGCTACAGGTCTGTAAAAAAGTACATCCCCAATGTCAAGTGTCTTGTTTGTCAGGAGTATTTTTCACCAACCAAATTAATCTTTTCTTGACCGAGGACATTCCCCTTGACGAGTAAAATCGTCTAGCGTTAGCCAGAGTAAAATACTAAAGTCTTCTGATATCGCTAAGGACCACTACGGTCAGGAAGGAGTTGAGTCACGTAATTTATGACTCACTGAAACTTGCATGAAAACCGACGGAATGTTGCAACTTCTTCTATTTTGATCTTATACAGAGGTTGTTGAGGCATTTAAGAAAAGAAAAGGCACAAGCTCATGCGCAGGTAAACACATGTATAATTTTATTCCGTGTTTATATGAGAAATACTGCGAATTTTAGGCAGTTGCAGCATCCTGTAATTTTTTATGAAGACCCAGTTTTTGCGACAGATTTCTTGAGTTGTTTTTAAGATAAAAAATTATAAGTACGTGTATTTTCGTGAAAGATTTCGAGCTAAAATTTATCCTAAAGCATCACTATTCTTTTCTATGAAAGATTTGAATCAACCGGTCGTTCCGCCGGTACATCGATCATCGATTTGTCTCTCAGTCAATCAGTCCGTTAATCGGTCGGTCAATCTGTCAATCAGGCAATCGAGAAACAAAGGACCAACGTAAGACAAGCAAGAACAACCCATCAACCACCAAAAAAAATACCATCGCTAATTAAATGCGGAAATAATTGGGCAAGTTGAATTATAAAGAAGAAACGTATTCTTGCAATCGATCATTTAGGTTTTCTTTGCTAATGCCCTGTTTCTCTGCTGTGTCGTGGAACAACTTACCAACAAATGTCACTGACAAAGCAATTGCAGAAAATATGGGCCAGGTTGTTCAAAGGACGATT
>JBAHVQ010169456.1:0-19055 GCA_036872915.1 Nanipora kamurai
TTATATATATATATATATATTATTTCGCTTACCTTAAAAATTCACTACAGCCTGTTTCATCCGCTTAGGAATCATCAGGTGGAAGAGTTGATTCCTAAGTGGATGATTCCTAAGCGGATGAAGCAGGCTGTAGTGGATTTTTAAGGTAAGCGATATATTTCATCGCGCCAAGAGTGAAACACCGTGTGATGACAATTGAGGAATTTTAGCTAGAACATCTAATAAATAATATATATACATAGTTCAATCTGCATGTTTCGCCATACCACGGCTCATCAGTGCAGCTTGGAACAATCTAGATGTGAGAACACCAATTACTTATACCGGTGTGATTGTCGGTGACACCACGTTGGTATGAAGCAGTATGGGGCCTGAGTGCTCAAACTGCCACAATGGTAGTGAGCGTTGTATTAGCGCTAATGAATACATAATATAGATATGTTTGCAAACGTATATGTAGTATATATAAATAAATATATATAAATATGTAGGCAAAAAAAAAACTAAGTACACCATTACCTGAGAGGAATTCTTAACAAACTGGCAACAATTGTGCGAAGTTTCATTACTTTTAATGAATAATTAAAGTCAACGCGTTTTGGTTTTCGCTTCCTTGCTGTGTGATTGAGGTCAAAAAACCCTCAAGACAAGACAGGGTCCGATTACGTCTTGTATACATCGGAACATAACCGTTCCTCTCCACGAAGGCAAGGCCGTTTCAGAAGATGAAACGAAGTGAGATTGGGATCAAATAGATTATTTGACATTTGGTTATATATAAGCCCTAGGGTCAGTTGTTCAAAGCCCGGATAGCTTATACGGCGGATAAGTCCAGGCGAGTTAACGGCGCTGTCCATTACTTGAACAGTCAAAGATAAATTTTATTAGATCAGTACTAGTAGCGCTGTGTGGAGGGCAACTCCCAATTCAGTAGTTAGAATTTAAGTTTGACAGTTTAAATAATGAACAACACCGTTCAGCTAGCAAGGCTTATCCGACCACCGGATAAGTTATCAGGTCTTTGAACAACCAGCCTCAGGTGTGTTGTTCCAAAAGCTGGACACTTGCAAAGGTTGAAAACTGAAACATTAATTGAAACCGTAAGATTGGGTACTCTGTCGTTCATTCGAGGACAGAATTTCGTGACTAAATATTGTAGTAATATTGATGGTTAACAAGAATGAAATGGGAGGTTCGCGTACTCATTCATTATCGGCTTTTGAGTACTAGAAAGCGGAATGGGACGACACCGTTTGCACTTCGTTCACGGAAAAGCCAAATCAGACCTTGTCCGACCTTCTCCCCACCCAGTCATATCCCATCTTCCGCATTGCCATAATAGGAAAGCGGAAATGGAATACAGGTTTTACCTTGATCTATTGTGCAGCTGTGAGGTTGAATATACGTCGACGCATATGGATTGACAACTTGTTCGAAGCACATTGTACACGTGCTCTTAACAGTACAGTTTTAATACGGCAATACCCTCCGTAGATATTTCACTATGGCCCAAAATCCAACAGTAGGAGATGAAATGGAAGATGGACTGTCTGCAAAGCAACTATTTGAGCCAGGTCAAGGAATGACGTACAAGTAAGAATTCTGGTCATTCCAAAATTAGACAGCGACGTATACAAAGAGTATTTCAGATAAGGCTCACTGAGCCAGGAGGGATTAGGTCGACGGTTTTTTATGCTAATGGTAACTTCTATAATTTCATATTGTGGTTAACATCTTGAGAGGATAATATCACTAATATGTTGATGCTGGGAAAAATATCAGGTTGTCTTCACGAGGTGATCTTAATCCCTAAGATGCCCGCTCTGGTTGATATAAACTATTATATCTGGTGCGATCCACCGTCTTCCAACGGTTGTTTGATATGTAATATTTTTAGAGGTTAGGTGGCAATATTGCTACAATTAAGATTGATTTTAGGATCTGTAGCGTATAAAGGCAAATGAAATATCAAATACGAAACTCCGTTGCAAGCAAAAACGGGGCATTGCGTTATTTCGAGCACCCACGTTGGTGATGTCCTGGGAACATTTACGTGGGAATCAGAACTCTCATCAACGGAATTTTCTTGCGACTAGATCTGTGGAAAACAGTGAATACCAAATGGCACGACTCAAAATGACCTGTGGATTCGCCAACCAGTCTTAATCAGCCACGTTAAAGTGGCTTGTCAAATTATCTTTTCATATTACCCAGAGTAAACAACTATATACTTCTAGTGCTTTTGGGATCAAATTTCCACCTGGACCCACATTATTTAATTTTGTTTGTCGAGTTGACTCAACAAAATTGAAAGTACATGTACTCTGTCAAAAAATTACTTACGTCAATATTATAAGTACTTTTAAGGTACTGTACTATTGGGAGAACTATAAATATAATTTGACAAGTATCGAATATTTACAACTTAACTGCAATAACTTCAATATACAGTTTGATAGTCTTTGATAGGATTAGAGGCTTCTTCTCTGTTAAACTTACAAGCAATCAGAATATACCCCAAGATGAGTTTGTCTAAAAGTAATAAGCCAATAAGTACATACATACACACATACACACGTTACATGCATCAATGCAGGCACGCATGCATACTTGCATGCAATTTATAGTACCTACCAGTACACATAGATTACTGTAGACTACTGTCTACTGTCTGTAGACTACTATCTTAAAAGATTCATTCTACTTGGTATTCAGTGTTTCACTAAGATAAGTAATCATATGGTCACAGAGGAGGTTCCACTGCATCCATTGGATTTTTGTTAAAGAGGTGGTCTTATGAAAAGAATAAAGATGAAGATAGTGTAACCAACTGCTAAAAAATTCACTTTATAGTGAAACTGAATTTGAAAGCACATTTTGTAAAATACCAAAATCATCAATTCTGTGGATATATAACTTAAATGTACTTGTCCGGTATTGTTCATCACTCAGAGTGACATCCAACATCATTATTCTCTACCCGAATTCATTCTTCTACACAAGCTATTTAAAATCAGATAAGACTTAAATGTCCCAACATTGAGGAAACTAATATATGTTTCAAAATATCAAGAACCCAAGTAACATCATTTCCTGACCTGCTCCCTACTTGACCTGTAGCTCAGCTTGTAGAGTGTCAGACTAATAAACTGAAGGTTGGGAGTTTGAATCCCTGCTGGGCCAAGTAGTCACTTGTCTGGTATGGTTCATCATTCGGAGTGACATTCAAGTTTATTATTCTCTACTTGAGTTCATTTTTCTACACAAGCTATGTTCTTCTTTATAAAGAAATATTCCACATCAGAAGATTCTCATCATGTGTTAACTGTGGACTCACTCACAGAAAGTAAAAAGAGAACTCCTTCTGTCAACTCCTTGCACACATAAATTGAACAATCAATTTTGAGGACAACCTCAAAGTTCTGACATTAAACAGATCTATAATAACAATTTATGCAAATTCTGCTGCTTTGTCCAATAAAATTGCTGGTCTAATTTATCCATGCAAGGCATCTATTTGCCAAATTAAATCTAATTATCTCAGTGACATCAACAAGTTGAATTGATTGCAAACTTAGTATTTGTACTGTAATATTCAACTGTAACATGCAGTACTTTATAGCTTTTATTAGTTCTTTTAGTATGAAAATGACTTTACCATAATTAGTTATAGTCAAAAATTTATAGAATGTATTATTGGAATTGGGCTTCATTAATCTAAAATCATGTCAGTTACAATTATTAAAGTGGTCCTGTAATGTCCCACTTCATGCTTTGGATGGAGGTTTTTGGTATAAAATTTGTGTTTGTGAAATAAATTTGGAATTACCCTTTTTATCTGTATTGTTAACATACAATTTAACATACATGAAATATTATCTTGATTGTACTGTCAAAAGTGATCTGAAATTTATCTGAAATCTTGCTACTGTAATTTAATTAATCTGATTTGAACTGAACCATTCAGTTTTGAACCTGGTCAGTTAATTACATGATTGTACAACAAGAAGCATTACCAGAATACTTTTCCAGAAACAGATAGATAAGTTAGCTACCTCCAATTTTTAGAACTCAGCTATTACCTTTGTTGAGGTATAAACATCTATCTATGATTTCAGGATTATTTTTCAAATTTATATCTGCAGTAATATCATTTCTCATGTCTGTACATAAACATATATTATGTGCAAATTTTGTTCAAGATATATATTTTAAAGGACACTTCATCATTTGGTAAAGGAAGTTCTAAAGTTACATAAATTTTAATGATATTTGACATCACCATGATATGGTACTGTAACTAGTTAGAAATTAAAATTTGAAGCCTATCCTGGAACAGATTATAACAGAGATAAATCACACCAAATTTCGTTTTAGTCTAAAGCTTTGGAAATAATTATGTGAGCTATGGTGGGGTGCAGAGACCAGAGACTGTGGTTTAAAAAACAAACCACTTGAGCAGCAGGGTTACATGTACCGTAATTTGCAGACTATAAGCCACAACTTTTTGCCAAAATTCTTCACTGTGCGGCTTATAATCCGATGCAGCTTATATATGAATAAATGCATAATTTTACTGGTATTTGAAAAAGTTTTCTTCCTTTTACTAAGCATCACATGCAAAAAGTTTAATTTCATTTTATAAAACAGAAGATGGTATGAGCTTGTCAAGTGGATTGGATAAAACAAGTCTAATTGTGATCAGCTGAGCATTGGGCAGACCTCTGCGAAGACGGTTCTAAGTTTTCAAACTGTGAGTCATCACTAAAGTAGGTATTTTTAAACTGTATTTTTTCCCACAAGTATTTTCTACCTTACATTGGAGTGATGCCATCCAGAAAAAGTTTCATGTTTTTGTTCAAAGTCGAAGTAGTAAAATCAGCCAAAGGGCATGGTAACCAAGTTGCAGCCCGTAATTGAGGAGTAAATGAAAAACAAGTTCATGAATGGCAAAAACAGGAAGAAACGCTTTGCATTTCAAAAAAATCTATGTGACCAAAGCGAGGAAATAAGGCTCGCTGGCCAGAATTGGAAACTGCCGTGGAGACCTGGGTTCTCAAACAATGAGCTGCTTGTAGAGGAATCAACCCCATACAAATTCATCTCAAAGCACAGACACTTGCAAAAGAGACAGCTTCAGCGATGATGGTGTGGCTTTTTGTAATCTGGTGCGGCTTTTTGTAATCCGGTGCAGTTTATCTATGATTTTTTCTCAAACATTGGCCAAAAAACACAAATGTGGCTTATATCAAGGTGCGGCTTATAGTCCAGCTTATAATTACGGTAATTCAGTCCAGACCTTGCACCTCCAGGAAAATTATATTCTTATTTAATTAATGCAATCATGATTTTCATATTTCTTTTATTTTTTAGTGATTTTATAATTTTACCTGGATATATAAACTTCACTCCAGATTCAGTGGTATGTACTGTTAAGTTAATTTTATAATTTTTTATAAACAGTTGACACAGGCATATGGTACTGTGTAAGCCCTTAATGTGACAAACATTTCTTAATAAGTAAATTTATATGCATGGAACTGTTAAATTTGAACAATAACTGGGTACTGTAAATCCTGATACATGTACTGTATTTTCCGGGCAATTACACGCATGTCATGTATTACCTGCAGTTGCCAAATTTGCTGCCAAAATAAATTTTTGCCAACAGATTACTGCACCGGCACCCAAACCTGGTCCCCAGGGCTTATTCTCATTCTGTGTGTACATGGAAATCTTCCCAAAAGGTAAACACATTTTTTGCAATTTCATCTGGCAATTACAGTACTTACTTATGCTTGTTTTTGCAATTTGGATGCATTTAAAAGAGTTGCTTCTGAAGGGTTCTTTATGATTTTCACCTTAATCTAGATTCTTTGAAAAGAATGTTCACCCTTGAGTTGTTGACTTTGCTGTCATATTCACAAGTATACAATAGTGTTTCCATAAGAACTACATATACAATGAACTGGCAATGTTTTGAGAACAGTCTGACCAAGTCAGATCAATTAATCCAACAGAATGCAGTAAACCATGGGCCCCTGGAGGAGTGCTCTACTAAATTGCTTAAATGTTAACATACAAGGCCATGATAAATGTGATGACACAGTGGCAAATTTATGAGATCACTAATTTGCTTGTACTGTAAATGTTTGGCATGGAAAATGCCTGCCATCACATTACCCACACTGTCCTATTACTTACCCGCAGGAGCTTTAAAAAAAGAAAGATCTACAGATAACCCACAGGGAATTGCCTGCAAAATACAGTACATGTATACTCATGATCAGTGATAATTTGTGTTTATGGACTTCAATTAAGTGAAGAAGTCGAGGAATTTTAAGGGATCCCCAGTCTATGCAGCACCAATCTCTTTGTTCCCTTTATTAAGTACAGCATGAGATTTGAAATTTTCACCAGTATCCAGCACTATAGAAACAGAATAAAAGTTAAGCTGAATATAGCAAAATCTGTAGTCTGAAGATGGTTTAGATCAAGTCAAAAATTCACAGAAAGAAACTGTGGTTATTTATCTAAATATATAATGGACACTATACAGTATTTGGTATTACTTTTATCCTGTTTTTATTGAAGAAATCAGTTAACAGATGCTTATTGTATCATAAGCTGTCAGAACCTGGTAATCTCCCTTGAAATCCAGTGTCCCACGTTTGGGTACTTGATAATCCAATTTGCAGTATCCCAAAAAGGCAACATATCCACAAACACACATTTGTTGAATTAATAATTAAACTGATTTCCAATTATTCCTGTTTTCAGTGATACCAATAAGAAAATGTTTGATTTACCAGATATTAAGAAGTCTAGCTGTTACTTGAAGTAGCCAATATGCAAAATGAGCTGAATGTTTACATACCATGCTGCACCAAAATAGGGATCAAAACATGAACTGAAAACACTGGCATGTTATTGCATAAACTGCTAATGGTTGTTTCTTATTGTGGTAAATTACATGATCAAATCTCACACACTAACATCAAATTAAAGTCACATCTCTCCTGTCAAAACCTAAAAAAATTCACCTAAAAAATTCACAAAGAGATTGAGCAGTAGTCAAGATTACCTTACAATAGCTATGACCAATAGATCAGGACAGGTTTGCAATAATTATCCAGATTTATATGGTATCCTGTTGGGGTACTGATTTTGAGGTACCAGGTACCCAAACTTAAAATTTGGTATCCTGTGGCTGTTGGGATACTTCAACTCATGCCCCTGTACTTCTCCAAACCAGGCCGTTTCATTTGTGCATATTTTATTGGTGTATTTATTGTGTTGATTTAAATATGTTTGAATTATTATGACATACGGTACTAGTAAATCGTTTGTTTAGGAAACAGTTTTCAATTTTTAGACCAGCTGCAACCTGTACATGTAAAAGCAACAGCATAAATGCACTTGGTGAGAGGGGCAGACATGTGCCCTTCTAGTCAAACTCTTGTAAGTTAATGTATTTGTGCTGACAGAAACATCACATGATCAGGGAAATGGGTCAAGAAGAAGATATCCTGAAGCACTGTAGGAGTAGTGACTACAAAGTATCATAACTGAAAAGTTTTCAGGACGTTTACCAGCTAAAGCACTAACTTTATCCCCCCAATTTCAAAATTTTCATAATCCCACTGGGTCATGCAGAAAAGCCAAGTGAGTATATCTTGTGCCTGTGGTCTAGCATGTGCAACTGTTTTCAACCAAGGTACCAATGCATGATGGGGAGGACTTGGGTGACCCCAGCATTTCACCAGGTATGACCTTTTTTATCAAGATGATGTTGGGAGAGGCTGAGGGGTACATTGTTTTCAGTCAGGTCCTTAGATTGTTAGGTTATCTTATTACAATTTGTTCAGTGAATTCTGTGAAATTTATTCTAAGGCATACTGTAGAAAATTGCAAATTTTAAAATAGTTTCTCCTGACTATGGAAATGGTGTGGCTCTTGAAACATTTTTCTAGTGGTTCTGATCATTGTCCCCCCATTCTTGGACAACTGTACATTTGCATGATACCAGTGTGAAGGAGTAACAGAGTAAGTATTTCGTTCATGCAAAGCGTTTTGAATTTCAATGTGGTTCAACTGATGCCAAACAATTTCGAGATTTTTAAAACCAGAACAATGAGGAAAACAACATGGGACGTTGATTTACAGTGCAGTTCTTGCCTAGAGCGAGAGGAGTTTGGACCAGGGTTTCCAATAGAATCCGGCAGCCTGCGGGAAACTGACGGCTGTACGCCAACTCACTGCCATCTACTTTGAGGAATTTTTCAAGGAATACTAGTTTTATATATTGATAAAAGATAACACGTAACATCTGGTTCAAAAATCACACTTCTAAAGTCCAAAACTTCAACTAGGTAGTTCCATACTAAACTCTCTAAATTTCTGGGGCCACTGTCCCGACTCCTCAGTTGTTTTGGCCCTATGGGCTGAAGTGTGCACCTTTAACAATCTTAAACATCTCCGGATAGAAATTCTATTGGAAAACTTGACGGATACCACAATACTGTAAAGTCATAGAATAAAGTTTCGGTAAAGCTGTTCAAATGACACCAAGTGTACTGTTTTCACATCTGGACTTTGTCCGACAAACCACAAGGGGTCGGACTTCTGCCTATAAGTTAACAGGAGAACGATTTCTGTCAGAATAACAGACCGTGAATCGGCGACAATCTTACGCAAGCATTTGCGTGGGGAATCTGTCAGTTATATGAATTACTCTCATCGGACAAACCTGGTGCCTATCAAAACCTCAATACATGTACGTAGAACAACTTTACCTGGTGTATCTGGATTTTCGGTCCGCAGTAGCACTGGAGGCAAATTTAGTGAATAATGATATAGTTGCTTGCGGAAGTTTATCGTCCATGTTAGTGTAGTCTTGGGAAAGACTGTTGGTGGAAGTGACTGGCGTTTCGACGGCCTTAGCGGCGGCCATCCTTTAAGGCCGTCGAACCGTCAGTCACTTCCACCAACAGTCTTCTTTAAGACTAAGGCTGGGTTTAGACGTCGAAGTTCCGTCGCATTTAATTCGTCGCATTTAATGCGACCAATTTTATTCGACGTCTAAATGCGACGTCTAAAATTTTATTCGACGCGTTAAAACGCGTCGCATTTAATGCGACGCTGTCGAATTATGCGAATTATGTCGCATAATTCGACGGAAATGCGACGTCGCACAAAATACAGTCGAATTTAATGCATAAATTAGTATAATTGCTTTTTCTACCCCACAATGCAACGTTTTCTGGTTCGTGAGCCCCACGAAAACTAATAATCAACATGGCGTCCGAAGAGCATCTGTGCTCAGTTTGTCGGTTGGCAACAAAGTATAGTTGTATCCTTTGTGACGAGCCCATCTGTAACCGCACAGAATGTTCTGTGCCCGAGGAGAACGACGATATTGATGGTTGGGTAGTGAATAAAAGCGTTGCATACTGCAGAGATTGTAATTTTCGACCAGGAGAGACAATTACCGCCGATGATGCAGAGGAAGGCGAAGGTGAAGGCAGCAATTCTGGCGAACAGGACGCGAAGGCAAAGAAAATTTTGGGGAGAAAGTCGTTGTGGTCTTCAGAACACCTTGACGACATGGTCGACACAATAACAAATAACGAGAACTTTAAGCGAAAACTTATATTTACAAACAACAAACGAATCACCAATACTCAGTGGCGTAACGTGGTGAAGTCTGTCTAGGGGCATGAGTATAATATGGAGTGTATCAACAAGTGCTGAAACAGGTGAAAGAAAGACACCCTTCGTTCCCGTTTAGCCTTTCAAATAGGAACGAAATTCAAGTGGTGCATCAGCACGTGCAAGAAAGTTGCATTAACAATTTAAACAGCATCTGGTACCAAAAGTTTCGTCGAAGACAAGGGTTTTGGTAAATGCTTCGGTGTTCTCTTTCCATTAATAAAAAGAAGAGATTCGTGTCGGCCAGAACAGGCCATTGAATCATGCACCAGCACCAGTGCAAACTATCTTGGACGATCAACTTCCGCCTGCTTGACACGATTTTCCATTTTCTTATTTTCCACATTCTCCATTCCAACCATTTACATTAATGATATAGATGTCTGCGTGGTAACCGAAACTCACCTGAAACCTGAGATGCCTGATGTTGTGATGAATATAGCTAACCACTCAATTTTTAGAAGAGACAGAAACTGAACTGGATGAGATATGTAGGATAAAGGAGGAGTAGCAATATATATATCAGAAGCAATCTCAAGGTCATTGATGTATGAACTTACATTGTATCACACTCCCATTGTCGAAAGGAAATCGCATGTTGGTATGTGGTGTCTATCATCCACTCAAACATAATTATTTGGAGGCCGATTATTACTCGACTTGGGGAACAGTCAAGTTGGGGTGCCATAATTGGCTTCCCAACAAGAAGTAATGCGTGTTTGACAATCAGGATAGATCTTTTTCAAAGTGTTTTCCTTTCCACATACTAGTTAAGACTGGTCACTCTGGAGTTGTTTTACCAGCAGGAATAAAATATCGGAAACTTACAGTTCGGGACTACAGAAAACATCGCAAAGAGGATTTGTACAGAGCACTAGTAGGAGAAGACTGGGACAAGGTTTTAAAGGCTACTGATACTGACAATGCGGTGGATAGTCTTGAGAGTAAGATCCTTGTTCATATGAATAGATGCATGCCCTTGAAAACTGTCTCAATCGCCTCACGTGATCCCTATTGGATGACTTCATTAGTCAAGTCTATTCTAAAAATAAAGTCCAAAATTTCTCATGTAAATAAGGAGACTTGATATCATTAGTTAAAGGATTTCTGATGTGATTTGCCAGAATAGAGGGAATTTTAAAGCTTTAATAGGAAGCAGGAACTGGTGGAATTGGACTGACACCGCCTCTCAGCGACGCGTTCAGTCATCTAAAGTAAATCCAGACAATGCATCGCTTACAAACTTGAATGATTATTTTAGGGGTCTCTGCTACGATAACAACTACTGTATGGGGAACTGACACCCTTAATTATGAGTCATGATGCAGATATGTCAGAACTCACGGAGTGGCGAGTATGGAGCGTCTTGAAGGGGATTAACAGGATGGCCACTGGCCCGGATCGGATTCCTTATTGGATATGGAATCATCACGTGGAAATTCTTGTCGAAGTAGTCACCTATGTGTGGAAATTGTCACTTTTATGTTACACTTGGCCAAAGTCCTGGAAGAAAGTTAATATTATGCCACTTCCAAGGGTAGATTTACCTGAAGTAGATGGCGACTTTCGAGGAATAAATGTGACACCCGTAATAGCGAAAGTGTTCGAAAAGATTGTTTACAACACTGAAGCCAAGTCGAATTGGGAAAAATTCTATCTGCAACACAGGGTGGAAGCTGTACGTGGCGCTCTATTGACCATTCAGAACAAAGTACTTAGCTGTTTGGACAAGTCTGATTGTAAAGCAGTGAGACTATTCTCTGTGGATTTCAGTAAGGCATTCGACTCTGTGGAACATAGTCTCCTCTCTGAAAAGGTAAAAACGGTTACCCTCAGTCCCTATATTATAAACTGGTACCTAAGCTGCTTAAAGGATAGAATACAAAGAGTTGTTCATCATGGTTTCTATGGAGCGTGGGAAAATGTTAACAAGGGAACGACACAAGGGAGTGTTAGCGGCCCTTACCTCTTTAGTATCTTCCGAAATGATCTGGAGCTAAATTTAGATGCGGGCAATGCACTCTATACGTATGCCGACGATTCAGATATAATAGTTCCAATTTGGAAAGATGGTAACGATCGATCAAAAGATATGGTTCAAGAGTTTCTGTGCTGGTCCGAAAATAACCGCATGATTTGCAATCCAAATAAATGTAAGGTGCTTACTATTCATAAGAAAGGTTGTAATGATCAACTTGATGAAGTAAACAACATTCTTTAGTTTCCTAGAAAAACAGAATATTAATAATTTTAAAGCCTTATCAAATCAGAGTTCTTTTGTATTTGACATGTTACTCAAAAGGAAATGTACCACCTATTCCTTAAGAACAAAAACTAGTCATTACCCCAATGTTAAAACTGAACGTTTTAAGTCGTCGTTTGTAAATAGATTGATTTTTAACCGTAATTTATCCATATAATGTAACTTAAGATATGTGATTTTATCTTTTGAATTAAAAAGACTGAAGACAGAAGAAGACCGATTGAACCATCTACTTAAAAACCATTTTCAAACCACTCCGGTTGAATTGACCTTTTCAGACAATTCCGATCCTGTTCCGTGCGAACCCAGAAACTATTTTCTTTTTTTTTGTGTGCCGTTTTCAAATTGTACTGGCATAGTGTGAACACACTGTAGTCTTGGACAGCTGGTGCTGGCCACTTGTTTTTAAATTATAGTACATAAGCAAAACCAGTTACTTTAGTTAGTTACTATCATGATTTCTATGAATTAGTCATAATTGAAGTCACCGTGATTTTTCTACCGGTAATGAAAATTTCTGATCCTGCCAATAGTAATTTTGTCCTTGGTTTCTAGGACTTAACGTCTGCTTTGACAAAAAAAATAACATTGAAAACACCATTAGTCAGCTCACCCATGGATACAGTTACTGGTAAGTATATAATTATTGCAAACTGCTTACTGTAGCATGTAGATGCAGGCCCATAGCCAGAAATACAGTATGCTTGAAGAGGGTCTTTACAAATCATACTGTAAAGCGGTAAAAATCATTTTAGGGTTCATTTCATGCAAGTTTCACGCTGGAGATTGATGATGAGGATCAGACTTTTACGCCAAGATCAGCATTTTTTTTTTGTATTCCCATATGCAGAGTCAGGTTCGTAACTAGGAATTTTGCGAGGGGCAAGTGTGAAACTATTATCTTCTAATACTCTCTGCACAGGTCGTAATTCTATCCGAGTTTCTTCTCTACTCTGTGCAATCTCTATCTGATTTGGGCTTCATTGGTCTCATTCAGTTGGCTACTAGGTATCCGCGGAATCTTTACTTCACATCGCCCGTCTCGGGTTTTCGAGATGTTCTCTTTAAATTCCAGACACACATCTAATTGATCGTTCTCGGTCCCGTCTTCCTCTTCCAAGACGTCCAAGATATAAAGCCTCTCGTAGTCGTCTGCTGAAATTCCCCCGTGAACGGCCCAACTAAAAGGTGGTATCCTCTACAGTCGGTTCGCCAGTCTACCCCTTATGGACTTCTTTGGTCTTGATTCTTGAGTAGATGCCATCTCCTAATATTATGTGTATGGGATATTCATTTCCAGGGTTCACGTAAAATCTCTTATCTTTGGTATGTTCGTATTTCGACATATCATTCATGTCTGGTGGACGAATGATTGTAAAATCTTGCATCTTGCTCCCTGTCAGCACAATTGCTTCTGCGCATTCGCGCCCATGGATTCCATAGTTAATTCAAACATAGGCATAGACTGTTTTGTCATCCCACTCACAGTAACTATTCGACGGGTTTCATGGCGAACTGAAATTAGTTTGTTTCTTTATAGCGTCGCTTGAGATATAGTTCCTACCAGATCCCGAATCCTGGTACACCCAAAGGGTAACTCATCGTATTTTTACTGATATTATTGGGGGGGAGTGTCTGTCCCTCAGCCGGTGGACTGTAGACGGAAAGTAGGAGACCATTCTCCTTGTTACTAGGGCTGTTGTGTGGTAGGTGTGGGCTCTAGTGTATCGGCTATCTTGCAATCGTTTGCCAAATGATTTTTCTTGCAAAATATGCAGGCAGGCTTTTCCCTCCTCTTTGCTCCTTATCATCTCCCTTGGACGTAAACCATTGGCCTTCTTTTTTGAATTCACTAGGCTCTATCTTGTATCTTTCAACCAGTTCTGTATAATCTTGATAAGGACTATTCCATATTCCAACATTCCCAATCTTCCTCGGTGCGCACAAAATCATGTTTAACATGAGGTAATTTGTCAGTAGTTGACATGACAAAGCCTTTAAGCATGTCCGCTTCCCCTAGCATAAGCAAAGCATTGTAATTCCTGCTCAGCATTCATAAAACTATCGTATACGCGTGTAATTCGATCCATGGACCTGTGTCAAAAACATGTTCTCGAACGTCACCCAGTCTGTAGCCGTTTCTTTAAAGGGCGTTATTTTCAACTTCGGCAATTTCGTTGTAGTAGATCGGGCAGATTTTTCCTATCTTTTTCTTGGCTATCTTCTTCTCTTTCCTCTTCAAGTCTCTCCTGCTACAACTGTCTCTCGTGTTCTTCCTGTCTTTCTCGAAGTCCTTCCCTGAGGTGTTTTTCTTGTCTTTGTTGTCTCCACTTCATTCTTACGCGTTGTCGTTCGGTTTCTTGTTTCACTTGCTCTTGTCTGTCTTTAAGTTTCCGAGCGAACTTTTCCTTGTCTTCAACGCGAAGTATTTGGATCTTACGTCCTTTTTCCACTGTCTGGTTGTTTGCGATGACGTACCGTGATCTATTTTTAATTTTTTGTCTGAAATGAGATCCGACAACTTGTTGATTATTTTCCCAACTCGACTATACACAACTTCCATTTCAACATAATCCCTCGCTTTAATTAACTGGTCGTCAAGAAAGTAATTCAGTTTCGAAATCTATTTTGTCGATGATTTCCTCGAGCCTTCGCTCATCTTCATGCTCTTCGGTTTGTTCGTTACCCATAATTGCTCACAATCACTATTTTAACTGTTTTCTTCGCTTGTCTTCTCAGGTCGTAATCCTGGTCACGGCACCACAAATATACCGAATTCATTAGCAAAACCAATCACAGACTCTCTATTTAAACAAAAACAGCTTTACTCCTCCACGGTTTACCTTCCCTCCCTTTTCTTACGCTCACAACAAAATGTCAGCAAATACCCCACGTGGATCTGCCACGTGATCTGCCTCGTGAGTACATACACATCCTATTTTCTACAAGTGTGAATGCCTAATAATCATTGAATCTACTTTTCACTTTATTGGCATTACCACCATTATAAATACAGAAATCTTGGCCATGCTCTTGTTGACAGCCTTCGTGCCTCAATTGGCCGAGCACCGCATTATGAGTTCGATTCCTAGCCGGAGGCCTTAGAGTTGCATTTTTCGCAACTTGTCTCGGTTAGGTCTTAAAATATCATTCTGACGCTTGAAAATTTCCTTCGCCACAAATATATACATTTCATGTCATCAAGTGTAAATACCTACATGTAATACCCATCGGATATATTTGCATTCTACTCCGTTTGTACTACCTTGTCCAGAGCATGAGATTTGCAGTAGCCCGATATCCACGGGATATCAGATTTTAAATTTGCATACTAGATGTCACAAGCTCATATCCGGACAGGATACCATGACATCTCAAAATCGGGATTGTTAACAATCATCGTGCAACTTCTGTGAACCTGGTAGGCGATTGACCACCCCAAAAACTTCGAGGAGACTGGGTCCAGTTTTGACGTGGCAAGCATTTTAGGATACTTTTGGCGAACAAATCGTCGAAATAAAGTTAGTGCTGGCGTCGTATTTTGTGTGTAGCTGATTGTTTCCAGCATTTAAAACGCCTGAGAATGTAAATTGCTTCCTACTGTATTGTCATAAGATCAGATACTCTCGATAACTTCCGGTTTTCTGTCACTGTTTTTTGCCACTCAATGACTTTTGATACCTTACTCCCCTGTATATCATCTTCTAGGAAAGTTTTGTCGAGCTTGAATATTACTTTCGCACTGAAGTTACTACCTTAAATTTCCTGTGTCCACCCAAATGATCCCAGAAACTCTTGCGGGGTAGCATTCGTGATCAGGCTACCCGAAATTTCTGATGACTGAGTGATCAAGTGTGTAAAGTACTCTTTGCAGCTTTATATGATTTCTCTTTATTATTATATGGCATGACTCAAAACAACAACATTTTCCTAAATGGTGGTTTTCCCCATTCCCCTCCAAACGAGGCGCGCATGCATAATTATAGAAGGCGGGTACCGAAACGCATACATTACATCTCTCTTCTTACAGAGTGAACGGAATAAACAGGTAACACAACTAATTGCGCCCAAGATTGTTTCCGCAATTTGTTCATAAGTCCAGTCTGATAGGTGGCTTCACAACTCGACCGGATCGGGTGGCGTATGGTTCATTGCAAGGATCCTGGGTCTGTGGGTAGGCTGTGGGGTTTAGGTTAAGCATCGGTTCTGCTTCGATCTCTTCAATACTTTTGTGACCTTCCGAGGTGGCTGTTGAAGTTTCTGGTTTGTCACCTTGTTCCTTCAGATTTTCGTTTGTGCATCGGGATCTTGTTGTCAATAAGTGACGTCTGTTCCTGCGATACTCACTTCCATCACTGGTACGCACGGTATAAGACCTCGGGGTGTTATGTTGGCCCAGAATGGTGGCAGGTTTCCAATTTCCTGACTTGGTTTGGATATGAACTTCTTCACCACTTGCAAGGGGTTTCAGCTCTCTAGCTCCCTGATTATAGTAGTGCCTTTGAGTGGCCTGTTTTTGCTCCATTCTCTCTCTAGCAAAATCACGATGGACAACGCTTGGTCTGAGGTGGTTGTTCGTGGTGGGGAGAATAGAGCGCAGATGTCTGCTCATCAACAGTTGGGCTGGTGTAGCTAATGCATCTAATGGGGCGTTTCTATATTCTAATAGACTCAGGTATAGATCTCTTTCCTCCAATTTGGCCTTCTTCAGGAGCTGTTTTGCAGTGTGAACGGCCTTTTCAGCCAGACCATTTGATTGAGGGAATGTGGGGCTGCTTGTGACGTTGCTGAAATCCCACTCGCTGGCGAACCGCGCAAATTCCTGTGCGGAAAATTGAGGGCCGTTGTCGGACACCACTTTCTCAGGGATGCCGTGTCGTGCGAAGATGGCTTTCATCTTGTTGATTACTGCCGGGCTCCTCGTGGTGGGCATCCTTTCCAATTCAAAATATCTACTGTAGTAGTCGACTATCAGATAATGTTCATTATCCAGTTCAAACAAATCAGTTGCAACATTTTGCCATGGGCGATCAGGTAGCTTGTGTGCGATCAGTGGTTCCTCGGGATTGGAACTCTGATGTTCCGTGCAGGCTGGACAATTTGAAACAACATCTTCTATCTGACTGTTCAAGCCGGGCCAAAACATGACCTCTTTTGCTCGATTTTTTGACTTCAGCATGCCCATATGTCCCGTGTAGATTCGCTTCAACATGTCTTTTCTGAGCGCTGAGGGAATGACTATTCTTTCCCCTTTGAACACTAGGCCTTCCATCACTGAGAGCTCATCCCTGTAGTTCCAGAAGGGCTTTACTGACGGTGGGCAACTGCTTCTATCGTCTGGCCACCCCTCTTTGATGACTGCAATTAACCGTTGCATGTCAGGGTCAGATGCCGTATTATCTTGCTGGTCTGACATCTTTTGGTCGGAGACTGGTAGGTTCGCCACATCTAGATGGATTTGAGCATCGAAAGCCTCATGTGTGTCATCTGTTTCTCTAAGGTGCAGGCGCGACAACGTGTCAGCTACCGGAATTTCTTTCCCCGGCTAGTGCTGAACAGTTAAATCATATTTCTGAAGGCGTATCATCATTCGTTGCAAACGGGCTGGGGCTGCAGAAAGGGGTTTTCTCAGAATGGCCACTAGGGGCTTGTGATCTGTAATTACGTCAACATGTCTGCCATAACTGTATTGATGGAAGCGCTCAGTGCCGAATACTATGGCATACATCTCCTTTTCTATCTGAGCATAGTCTTGTTCTGTGGGACTTAAGGACGTTGATGCATAGGCAACTGGCTTTTCTTCCTGCAGGAGTACAGCACCCAGACCGTGCTTGGATGCGTCCACTTCTAGTGTGACCTCCTTATTTACGTCGTAGTATGCTAGAGTTCCAGCGGAGGTAATCAATTGCTTCACTGACTACGTGACTGAAGGCAGTATCTTGTGCACAATCCCATACAAACTCGGAGTCTTTTTAAGCAGGTTTCTCATGGGTGCAGTGGTCTCTGCCAGGTTTGGTGTGAATTTGGCCAGATAGCTGACCATCCCGAGTAGGGTCTCGAGTTCTTGTCTGTTCTTTGGTGGCTCCATCTCTTGGATGGCAGCAATTTTCTTGGGGTCTGGCTGTACTCCTTTGTCGGACAGCATATGACCAAAGTAACTCACTTGGGTTGCTCCAAAAACACATTTCTCAGCGTTCCACTTGATCCCAACCTCTCTTGTACGCTCTTGGACTTTCCTCAGGTTGTTGTCTTGGTTTTCCTTAGATGATCCCCAAACGAGCATGTCATCAATGATGGATCTGCACCCGTCAATGCCTTCAAATGCCATGTCCATGGTCTTCTGGAACACCTCCTGTGCCGAATGTATGCTGAATGGCATTCTGGTAAAGCGATAACGCCCAAATGGCGTGTTGAAAGTGGTTAGGAGAGAGCTTTCCTCATCGAGTTTTATCTGCCAATAACCGGACGTGGCATCTAGGACACTAAAATACTTTGCACCGGACAACATTAGGGTCAGTTCCTCCAATGTCGGGAGAGGATAATGTTCGCGCTTAACCGCACAGTTCAAATCTCTTGGATCTAAACACACTCGCAAGGCACCTGTGCGTTGCTTTTCCGGTGTTGCAATTGAGTTGACTCAGTTTGTGGGTTCCGTGACTTTTACTATGACTTCTAGGGCTTCCATTCTCTTTAATTCCTTTTCCAGCTTGTCCCGAAGCGCTATTGGGATTTTGCGGGGAGAGTGAATGACAGGTTCGACGTCAGGCTTGAGTTGGATTTTGTGCGTTCCCGGAAACGATCCTAACCCTTCGAATACATCTTTGTACTCAGTTAATATGTTTCCTGGACTTTGGGAGATAGTGTCAATTTCTTCCTTTTCTTCTGCAGAGAATATTAGCTGGATAAGATTTAGTGATAAACGTGAGGGTAATCCCACTATTGGGGGTGCTTGTGTGGACACTACATAGAACTGATGGCGTCCCTGTGTTCCCCTGTGTGAGCAGGCTAAAGTACATTTCCCTGCTACCTTGAGAGGTTTGCCACCATAGCCAAACAGCCTTTGCGACGTGCTCTCCAGATC
>JBAHVQ010169477.1:7586-19052 GCA_036872915.1 Nanipora kamurai
TCTACGAAGAGGAAAAGAACTTCCACAGGTAATTACACCTTCAATGATGTGCGCTTTCGTTCCATTTTGTCAATTACCTTACTTACTTTGTTAATCATCATCATCACTGATTTCTAACTTGAAGTTTATCTTAAGTTATGCTAATATTCCTACGCACTTTATATGACTGTTGTTGAACCAAAATCATGATCTGGAATGCCTTATGCTGTTGAAAAGGCATTTCTCCAGCACGTTCTTCAGGTCCCCAGATCCCGTCCTGTCTTGTATTTCGTACCACCACATTACCATTGAAACGTATTGACATGTGGAAAGTAATGTCAGCCTTCGGTCCCATCTGGGGCTTCAAGTCGATGTTCAACCTGGAAACAAAATTTACAAAAGAACATTAATCAAGCTGTTCGAAAGCTCAGATTGAGAAACCTGCTATTGCAAAATATGCTCGCTCGGGAGCATGACCACCAAATCAAATGGGAAGATTCAATGCTTCTAGCTTGTGACAGACGTTACTTCTGAAGAAGGAGAGAATCCATAGAAATTGTTAAACACACAACAATCCCCCAAGAAGGCCAGCCACTGAACAGCATCTGGTCGTCGCTATTCCATTGTTCATCACGATCAGGAACCATACACGATACCTTAGTAGAATAATTCGTCAGTATAGCTGGTATGTCACGTGAGTTGTCGTGCGTGGTTTTGTTTATGTGTCGAAACTTTAGCATGATTTAAATAAACCTGGTATGTCCTCTGCTGTTACCTACCATAAATGCCCGAATAAGCGCTCCCTCTCCTCTTAAGCAAACATCGAGCAAAAACTCACAAATCATTTCAGTATGTTTCGGTTATCATTAATGGTAAAACCATAATCTATACATTTACAGGACACATTGTCCTTTGAGAGGAATTGGTATTCTTCAGCACTCCTTTATAGAAAAAAATCCGTCTGCGTGCACAGGTCTTTTACGCGTCTGACGTGTGAGCTCATCTTAAAACTTTGTGGCCATTCCAGGAACTACGAGGTCATACCATGCAATGGAGCAGTCACACGAGAATGATCCCTTCGAGGATATCACGCTGCTTGATTTTGAAGATGCAGCTCAGCAATTCTCAGTGATGAACGAGAGTGACTGAGAAGAGATAGATATTGGCGTGAAAAGATTGGTTTAATGTTAGATGCAACTCACTCCGAATGACAAACCATACCGGACAAGTAGAGAAAACTCTACTTGGCCCGGCTGGGATTCGAACCCGCGACCTTCGGTTTACTAATCCGACGCTCTACCAACTGAGCTACTGGTAAAGTTGAGAGCTGGTCGTGAACCGATGTTACTTGAGTCTTTTTTTAAGATTGCAGATAAACAAGTATAGACCAATAAAACGCTGTCATTATATGTTTGTTGTGATTTTTATTCTTTTTTACAGTCCTTCGGTTCTTCCGCCTAAATAAATAATCCATTACCAAGGTGAAATCTGGGAAAAGAGCCTAAGGGTAAAAAAATTGAACAAGCGCCCGGGTGTTAATTCGAGCGTGTAAATGAATAAAATTAACACGATGAATTGAAACAAAAGCGTTGACTTCTGTTTGAGATAGGTTGGTAAACTTGTCAAAATATTAGGCTCATCTGATACACAGATGGTAAACGGCGTGCGACATTTTCTAAACTTATTCCTCTGTTTGTACACCAAACTTGAGTCATGATATTACTTCAGCAACGGTGGTACTAGAGTTCTACCAAAATCAATAATGTAGAAGACCACCCAGACGATTATTAGACTGCCAAATTTAAGAAATGAGAACAGAAAACTATGCTTTTTTGTGGCGTACAAACGTAAACAACAGGAGCACTATTTAATACTTCAAATAGTTTTACAATTACACTTCTCGTACATTAGTCTTCACGAGATTCTGTTTAAACATACTGTTTTCAAGAGTCTATCGGCGCTTGGTCAGGACTGGAGACATTGGTTTCTGTTATAAGAATTATAATAGAAGTTGCTTTAGCAATCCTACCATAAACTGGTTATAAAGCACTTTTAAAACCTGATGAAAATAGTGGATGAAAGGGATGGCCAGTGTATTAATACAAGGGTACTTCTTTGAACTTGTTCGGTAACTTTTAGGTGTCAATAACTCATTTTGGGAGGGTATCACCTTTCCTCGGCTAGCATGTTTTCAAAGCCATTTTTAGCAAAATTCAAATAGTTTAGTATATTCATTGTTTTGGTCCCATCTTTTTGATATTCTAGATTACAAGATGGCAGATTCAACTATCAGGAGGAACTAGACCTTTTTTAATATATTAATATTTTACTGATTGGAATCCATACATCACACAGGGTAGGCACTTCGAAATTTGCCAAAAGTAGGCTAAATTTTGCCTTCATTACTTCATCCATTTTAACATGATGCAGTCTTGATGTTTGTTTACACCCGACAGTGGTCTAAGGTAAGAAAGGAATGTGGAATGGATTGAATTCAACCTAACCCCATACCCAGAATAGGATCTGTTCTTCACTCCACTGCTTGCAAGGAAAAAGTTGTAGCTTGGGATAGCCGAGTGTACATGTATTTCAGAATCATTCTCAGGACAATATAAAATGATAAATTTACAGTTATCCTTCACTGCTGAAATCAACCGAAAATGTTGACTCAAGTGGTATTTGAACTTGATACACCTACGGAATCCGGTCCACCACTTTACCAGTTGAGCTGTTGAGTCTACAGGGATTTTAGGCAAGTTATTATCCAACTTAAGTGCATGAGATATTCTTGCAACAACTTGATGCTATCCATGAGGATGAATCTGAAGTGTTTCAATTCCATTTCAGAATCATCCTCCTCAGATAATTGCGAGTTTATTATTCACAGAATAATTGTCAATTTATCATTTCATATTACCGTGAGGATGATTTTGAAATAGAATTGAAACACTGAACATCCATCCTAATGAATACTGTTAAGTTGTTGCCAGAATATCTCGTGCACTTAAGTTGGATAATAACTCTCTTATAGTAGTCTTATAGTCAAAATATTATATCACTTTATATTATGAAGACCTTTTTGTTAAATAAATATAGTGTTATCAAATTAAAACTTTTTACTTGGGGTTACTTGACACAAAAATTTATGCTTTCACATTTCTTGGAAGTTTTTCTATAACTAAATTTGGAGTCATCTTTTATATGATGGAACATAAACATACAACTGCATGTATGGGTCACATTGACTATGACATAATATTGTCTCTTAAGTGATTTTACACTGTTGGTTAATATTTATCTACCTCTTGTTGTTATGCAAATAACAGCTGAGTAGTTTTCACAACTGAGCTGAACTACATGTACCGGTATGTTAGATTATTGTAAAAATACAGGAGGCAGTACAGTATATAAAACAGCCTAGTAACTTAAAAAAAAAGGTAGACTGCCAAATTTATGTAGGAAATAAAACATGTTTCACTCCCTGAAGGAACTTTGCTTGAAACATCAGAATGTTCCACATAAATTCAGTAGTCTACCAACCTTTTCACTTTCTATAATATAAACCTAAGATGTGCTTTTACATTCTAAGGTTGTTCAGATTTTATTCATAAAATAGTTGGATGAGATAGCAATGATTAGGGCCAATATGACTACTTACAGGGAAGAAGTAGGTGGGAAACAACCTTGGATTACAATCAACTGTCCAACCATAATTCCTCCATTTATGAAGTGCTCTGATGGTACAGGCTATAGCAAAAGAAACAATTTAACAAGTTATCACCAGAAATGTTTAATCCTCCCTTTTACTTTGGTTAAGCAAAACAATTTTACTTGTCAAGGGGAGACTTCCCAGAACAGGAAAGGTAAACAGAATTGACTGATGTGTTTTAGTTTAATTAGTGAAATAATAATATCAAATTTTAGTAATGACATGGAAGGTCACATTGACAAGTGGTAAAATAAGTTGCATACTGTACACATTAAGAAGAAAACATCCTTTCTTAGACCTAAATAAGAACTGAGTTCTGGTGGTTACAAGGTGGGGTCTTGAAGGAGGTCAAAACTATTACCATACATGACTCATCTGAAGATTTTCAACAAGTGATAAATAAGGGAACAGTAGATGATCAAGGCCTCAAGCTATTCCCTTTTTTCTTGTATATATGCATATAAGCCACAATACCACATGGATATTATCATATTTTGATGCAAAACCTGCAGAGAAGTTCACCTATCAAAACTGCCACAAAATTAAAGTCTTAGGAAATTTTTGCTGATCAAACTGTGGAACGCCATGGACTCTGAAGAACTCTGAGCTCCAGATGGGACTCAAACCTGCAACCTTCTGAATGCTAACCAGATGCTCTATGACTTTAATAGTATCAAACTGCAACTGAAAATTCAAAATTGCCACAAAATTATTGATGCCCAAATCATTGTGCTGGTTAATGATGTGGTTGCCAAGGCAACAAGTGAGTTGCATTTTTGAAACACAAATCAAATTTCTTGAGTGGAATATTAAAGCCCAGCATAATACTTTTTAAAGATCTATCATACGAAAGACACTAGTTTATCATCGTTTGGTGAGGAGAACATTAACAAATACCGTACCAAGATAGTGGGGCTGTTGTCAGTCCTGTTATCTTACCTCCTGTTTTTAAAAAAATATAGTGAATTATGTTATTTGTCCAGGTTCTCTGTAAGTAAGCCATAAAAGCAACTTTTTCGATCAAAGCTAAAAGAAATCATTACTGCAAGACTTTTACTTGCTCCCAGCACAGATAAAATTTACATTGCACAAATTAGTCAGCACAACATATCAAACCCATGCCGCAACAGTTCTTTAAGAGTTAAGAAATGCAGATCTTGTTATGATAATTATTTTCGTAAAAATACGCCGATTTTAAGACGCAGGATCAGTTGGACATGCCCACGGTTAACGCACTGTTTCCACAAACAAACAAACTGTACAAAACTTTTGTATTCCATCATTACTTTGTCTTACCGGATAAGATATAGGTTGTCTAACTTTAAATTTATCATGCGAATACATCTCCTTTCAAACCAAAGTCGAACTGCTAGGTTGAGGAAATTTCAAATTCTTGATTGGTTCTGTGATCAGTATTTCAGCGGAACCTCAACTACACCACCTCTACAAAACTACGATGCCACTTGGAGACCAGAAATCCACCGAATCTGTTTAACTGGACTGCGGGGTCAGGCAAAAACAGTGAACTGTAAAGAGACTGGAACGATAACTTCGCCGCCATCTTTGAAGCCGGCTATGATCGTCAAAACTTACGTTCATGGCTGCCGTGCGGCGAAAATGCAATACTTTTTCAGCGTGTGTTGTAGTTGTAAACGTTAAAACAACACAATATCAACAAGATTAATGGGCGAATACATACAATAGTACCTGAAGCCCAGGAAAAAACAAGTTTCGGAGCGGTGGAAGAGTTACTAAGTGTTTTTTTTCGCAGTTGAAAATGAAAAGCGAACTTTGCCTCGGCACGTTCAACTTTAGTCATTTTCTCGAATACAAAACTGATACCCTCCGAAATTTTGCTGTTACTAAGTGTTAAACAGTCCAAACTTTTCAGTAAACCAAGTTTTGTCCTTTAAAATTGAAGCCTTCTGACAAAAAAATTCATTTTTCTTGTCATTTTCGCTTAAAAACAAGCTCCTGACTCTCCCCAGTCTTTTTTAAAGACCAAAGCGTGAACAAATGCATAGGTTTTCTTCAAAATATTTCAAAAACACAGCAAATTCTGTTATTTTCAAACTGGTTCAAGCATAAAAAACATGCCTACTGCTTGTGTCATCTCTAGCTGCGGTAGCAAACAGAAAAAATATTAAAAAAGTTTCGAAAAAACTAACTAAAGAGAAGAAAACGAAGATTGCATTTCACAGGTGAGGTTTTCACAGATTAAATATACTGCAAAAAAAATAATCACTAAAAACTAAAGAAGTAGACTGTAGTAGGTTAAAATAAATGCAGAGAAAGTTTTTAAGGCAAATGTTTGTCGAGAAGAAAATAAGAAAATAACAAGAGAAAATAAACTTAAACAAAAGATGATCGTAGCTGTTTGCAGCTACTTTGTCATGAATTCTAGCCGGCAAGTTTTCGAACACCACGAACAAGCACTGAACAAAAACGTGTTTGAAGACAACCACAAATCAACATTGATCAAACTTACAGCAGACAAATATTTCACGCTAAGATTGTTCACTTACGGAAAACGATACAATTGTCCTGAATTCCCCTTTTCCTCCCGCTAATTCAAGAGATTGTATCCAAGACAAGTCACTGAACAATATATTGGACGACACACACACTACAACAACAGACCGCTTCACACGAGATCATATTACATGATTAATTGACAATTGTGACAACAACCGCACCCATTTCCCGGGTGTCCTGTCCCCAACACACTCCCCCCATATATGCTCCTGCTAGCAGATTTATGTTGCTGTAATGTTAGTATCTCTAATACTGTCAACGAATATAAACTTTGGATTACGGTTCAATCTATGTATTGTTCTGTTCCTCTCTAGTGATTTCTTGGATTCTCAATTTAGATGTTTCTGCTGCTTTTCTCTTTGGTCTGAAGACCGGGGCTGCAGGGTTGAGAGTCGCTTTTGGCGCTCTGTCGCACGACAGTTCTAGAGGAAAAAGTTGCTGGATTGCTCGTTCTAGTATTCCATTACCCGTTCGAACTTTAGCACCACGAACGATATGGTCTTTCCCTCTGATCAATTTCTGCACAATCCCGAGTTTCCACTGATTGCGCCTTGGTTTATCGCCTTGAATGATTACCACATCTCCACTTGACGGATAAGTTATCTGCTCTCCTCCCCCGGTAAGTCGATGCTGTTCGCGTAGATTACGGACATATTCCTTGGTCCATCGGCTCCACATAACGTCTTTACATCGGGGTAGATATCTCGCTCTCTTTCTCGGCTTGGTCTCAGGGATGTGGTGTACCTCCAGTTCTGGGATGACGTTAAGGTTCTGATACAGCATGGCATTTGGAGTAAGTACTGGCAATTGAATATCATCTTCCAGATATTCTAGAGGGCGATTGTTCATGGTGACCTCCACATCTAACACAACTTCTTCCATTTCTTTCCAGTGCAATGTGCCGTTGCCAATCACTTTGTTGAAGGCAGACTTGAATACTCCTATTAACCGTTCAAATTGCCCACCCCATCAAGGGGTCTTGCTGAGATTAAAACGCCACTTGATCGATTGTCGCGATAAATAGTCGTGAAATTTCTCATCCTTCCGTACTTGCTTGATCCATTTTGCCGCCACCTGAAAGGTTCCACCATTATCGGAGTAGATGATTTGGGGTCTTCCGCGTCTCGCGATAAATCGTTTGAGGCTGGTAAGAAACTCATCCGTTTCTAGCGACTTCAGAAGATCCCAGTAAACTCCTCTTGTCAAGCTACAAGCGTATAAGGCTAGATACGCTTTACCCTCTCTGTCAGCTCTAATCTTATATCGAATTGGACCAGCAAAGTCGATGCCAATTATCTGGTATGGAGTATCTCCCTCTGTGTGCGTAGTTGGTAGGCTACTATGTGGTGGTGACTAGAACGCTTTAACTTGGTACCGTCGACAACCCCAGCAGCTCTTTCTAACTTTCTTCACCAATCGCCTTAGTCTGGGAACCCAATACTGTTCGCGTATCTTCGTCATGGTGAGTGAAACCCCCCCGTGGAGTGTGGTGAGATGAACTTGGCGAACTAACTTTTCTGTGAAGGGGTGATCGGATAATTACCCTGAAGGCGTCCTCTGCACTCCAGAATGAGGTGCTCATTCGGTTGTAAGTTGAGTCGTAGTTGATCGCCGTTAAACTTCTGGTTCTTCCTGGCATCATGCTGCGCCTTCTTAATCCACCAAATTGTTTGACTTTCAATTTCTTCTGTTTTCAATGGTCCATACCTTTTCTTCTCAGCTGGTGTTATGCAGTTGGTAATGAACCTTTGTATCCACCCACCAATTCTAAGAACTTTCCACAAGTCGTACTTGCTCAACAGCACTGTGAATGGATCCTCCACAGTAACAGCGACGGCCAACACCACGGGCTTTATCTTAGTTTCAGCGATGCTTTCAGGACTGGGTTCAAGTGTTACGTTCGGTGGCCATTGCTCCGGATCCTCCAACCACTGTGGGCCATACATCCAAAGAGAAGCGTTGACTACACTTCCGCCGCGGCTACCAAGATCTGCTGGATTATCCGAGCTCGGGACATGGTGCCAAGTGATGTTTGAATGTTGCCTCATCTTGTGTACTCGAATTGATACAAACTGCTTATATTCTCCAGAACCCTGGATCCACCACAACGCTACCGTGCTGTCTAACCAACAATGGAGACTTGCGAGAATGGTCGATGGGATTGCTTCCTGCACGTTCGAGATAAGGTTGGCAGCCATGTGGCCTGCCACTAGTTCCAATCTTGGTATTGTAAGTCCCCGTTTCGCTAGACGAGATTTAGCTGTTACGATGTTCTGTGACACTCCGTCTTCTTGCTTCACAACTGCGTAAACCACGGCGCTTACTCCTTTACTACTCGCGTCACCAAATGCATGTAGTTCGAGGTCCTCGATGGGCTGCTTATGAGGTACAATCGATCTTGGTATGGTCAGGGAGTCTGGCAAGGTTTGGCACCACTTATTCCACGATGTTTTCAGTGGATCTGGCAGCTTGGCATCCCAAGGAAGTTTCTTTTCGCTGATCTCCCGAAATATCAGCTTTCCTGCTAGAGTGGTGGGTGAAACTACGCCCAGTGGATCATATACTTTAGCCAGTGTTGACAATACTTCTCGTTTGGTTGGTTCTGCTTTCTCTTTTGTTCCGGCTTTATGGGGTAGGTAAAATTCTTTTCCGGTTGCAATTACGGGGGCTGGTTCGACCACTTCTTGCTGAATTTGTTCTTGAATGACGTCATCATACAACTTTCAACAAAACAACTTTCAAAGTCGCTATGACCACGCTGTTTACAATCGAAGATTCGGCTGACTCCTTCGGCCACTCAGCTCGCATGTTGCTCGCAAGCAGCGCCAATTTGTCTTCATCCAATCATAGCGCCTCGTAAATGGAGTTAGCGTTCCAGATTCTTTACAGTTCACTGGGCAAAAAACAACATGTCGCCAAAATGATGGCGTCAGTAAAGCAATAATTGGAGTCCCTTTTCTCATGGTAAATACCACCGCCCGCAAAACAAATTAATCTGATTGGTCAGCTTGTTGCTATGGAAATTTCCAGATGGTTTGATCGTCGGTGGTAAGATGTTTCTGCATTATGCTAAAAACTTGAAATTACCAGTGGAAACATGGCAACAAACGTTTTATAAATAAGTTTTCATCAAATGACTGAATAACAGGTTCGTTTTTTTCTTCCCCTATATGTATTTATCCATGTATTTTTGCTTAAAATCAATGATCAGATGCGATCGTGTTTGCTGTATTTATTCCTTACTGCATATGAATAAATGGTTTGATAATGACTTTGCAATAAAGTCGAAATATTACTGCACTTGTCTTTGTCTTGTTTTAAGTTATATCTCAAGTTTAAAGACGTTAAATTTCGGATCATGTTTTATACTTTACATATGAATACATGTATGACATGTTTGTGGAAGTTGATCGTCCAAGCTAGTCTTGAGAACGTGAAAACCAATATGGCGGTGGTATCTGATAGCGTTCTTGACTATAGTGAATCGTTTGGCAACGTTAGTATTGGTGTACTAATGGCAGAAGAGCTTAAGAAACATCTTGTTATTAACAATGACGAAAATATGAAATGGTCTGGCGATTTTAAAGGGTTAAATGATGTATTAGTCCGTATTTTAAATCAACAAATAAGCTGGACGAAGCCCGGCGGGTACTGTAGAAAGATGGAGACCGATGGCTTGACAATTAGATGGTATTCTAACAACCATACGTTGACCATCTGCGGAATTAAAGGCGAAGAGCTAAAAAGGTATTTGCGACTTATTTTATTGAGTAACCAAAGCACGGCTGCAAGTTTGATTACACCTGAAAATTCTCCAGACGATTAACATTCTGAATGTATATTAAGTCAAGATTCCGAACTGCCCGATAATACCGAACGGCAGCCATTATCAAATGTTAATATTTCGACTGAAACGACTAACTTAACTGATTCTGCAACAATACTAGACAAAATATTTGGAATAGAGAAGAAGCTAAATAATAAAATTGAGGAATTGGCTTTACAAGTATGCAAATTAAGAAAAGCAGATGAATGTAATTTGGAGCTGTCACGCGATTATATTATCAATATAAATCATGAAAATGACAGGCCAAGAACAGAAAATGCTGCTCTTAAGCAAAAGGTTGAGTATTCTACAATGGTCATGGCGGACCTTAATGCGAAACTCAAGTTAATGGATGAAGAAAAACAAAGTTTGGTGCTGGCATTAAAGATCTTGCAAGAGAACGAGATTCGAAAAGAAGGTGGGAATGATAAGTCCGTTTTTACTGAGGTGGCAAAGAATAGGAAACAACAATCCTCTGAGCTTCCAAGAAGATTAGTTCATATCCCATTGAACAACTCAAATATACCGCAGCACAACAATTCTTACGAAGTACTCACAATAGAGGATGATAATGAAATTAATGCTGAGAATAACCAAATATTTAGAAGGCAAATTTCAAGCACTCAAGAGCCTGCTGTCGGTAACCGTGGTAGGACAGGTGACAATGACGAACGAGAAACAAGGGAAACCTCAGAAGATCATGTAGCTGAAAGTAATGACACAAATCAAGATGGACTACATCATAGAAAGAAAGACTCTCACTCTCATATAGCAGAGAAGGTTAATATTACAGGTTCTGAATGCTCTGAACCAAAGGGTCATGGGTCACATCAAACACCCAAATATTATTCTTTAATTATCGGAGATTCCATAATCAAACATATAAATCCTCAGAAGCTGTCAAAGAGCTCTGTGCGTAAGTCAACTTTTACTGGTAAAAGGGCAGAAGAGATAATACCTGAAATTAATAGAATAAAGAGTAATTCATCAACTCCATCAAAGGTGATTATACATGCAGGCACAAATAATCTTCTAACAGATTCAAGTGAGCAGTGCTATGATAATATCAAGAACCTTTGTGTAATTATTAAAAATAAATTCCCAGATGTCAAAATTGGCTTGTAATCAGAAAGGATGTAGATGTCCAGTCCAAAATCTCTGAAACGAGTGAACTGCTTAAAGACATGTGCAAGCAAAGAGGATATACTTTTATCAATAATTCGAACTTAGATGACAGTTGTCTTAATGGAAGTAATCTACATTTGAATCCCAAAGGGTCCTCTTTCTTGGCTGTTAACTTTATTAGATTTCTAAGACAAGGAAGAACACCATCAACTCATCAACACCATTCAAATCGGGAGGATTTTCAGCCAGATACCCTATATCATTTGGGAGAACTGCTGAAAATAATTATGTC
>JBAHVQ010169498.1:0-19051 GCA_036872915.1 Nanipora kamurai
CATTGCTGTTGCCCATACGAAACACATACTGAGGCTCACTGGCGATCGATAACAGCTTCTGGGTTGGTACACGTTTCGTCACACCAACAGCAATGATTGCTACTCCGGTTCGTTTCAGTTCGTTTGAATATTTTTTGTTCAAAGTATTTCTCTTGCCATCTGTGAAAACCACAACAACTTTCTGTGCATTGTCTCTCGCTCCAGCTGCTGAATTGAATATCAGGTTAACACGGACGAGGTCAAGGGAATGGCCGATAGTAGATTGCCCACCAGTATATCTGGCAAGAAAATTCAGGATTATAGAATGTTGCCAGAGGATTCCTGACGAAACAACTCAAACAAAACACATTTTTTGTGCATAAAATCCGCAGGAGTAAAAACCTTGTTAAGACAGTCTAGTGAATAAGCGAAAGATTGGGAGTGTATATTCCTCATAGTTTGGATTTTGTCATTGCGGTAATGACTATAATGTATCTGTAAAATCCCATAATAATAATGGTTTGTAAGCTTACGAGAACATCCACATCTCACAACAGATTTACGCCACAGGGGAGATTATCCCAACAGCAGCACCAGGAATGATGGTGAAAGAGGTAAGTTCTTCCTTGGCGCTAAAATAAGGAAACTTTAAATTGCAATGTTGAGACATTTTGTTTTGTATAAATATCTATAAAATATGAAGATATCACAAAGACCATTAGAAATTTATTTTAGAATCAGCCTTATGGTAATATGAAACGATAAATTCACAATTATTTTAAACTGCCCGGCAAAGTCAACTGACGAAGCTGACTCGAGGGAAATTTGAACTGACACCTTGGTGATACCGCTTTACCTGTTGAGATATCGAGTCCACAGGGATTTGGAGGCGAATTTTTACTGTGAATTTATCGTTCCATATTACCCTGAGGATGATTCTGAAATGGAATCGAAACATTACACATCCATCCTCACGGATATCGTTAAGTTGTACCGAGAATATCTCGTGCACTTAAGTTGGATAATAACTCGCCTCCAATCCCTGTAAACTTGATAGCTCAACAGGTAGAGCGGCGGACCGGTAACCCGAAGATTCGAGTTCAAATCTCGCTCGGGACAACATTTTTTAATTGACTTGAGTAGTGTAGGATAATTGTGAATTTAACGTTTCATATTGCAAATTTATCCCCAAGAATATCGTATTGTCATTCCATTAAACACTAACAGCGATATAAATCCTCGGTTTTGTGCGGATTCATACGAATAGCCACTTCAGAGAACATGTATGCGTCACTATAGCAAAAACACGCGACAGGTCACTTGGACAGGCTGGCATTCTGAGTCCCCTATCCTGCGTAAAGCACGGGAGCCCCCGTCATATATAGGTTCTCAAATGATAAGACATGGTAAAAAATTGTCATGTTGTGTGTAATTCAAACAACATTCACGGTTGAGGTTTCTACATTTAGTACATAGTGGCATGCCAAGTGCTATTTATCCAGTTCATTAATAATTCATAAATGAAAACAAAACAAAATAAATATTTAATCCACACTATTAATATCGATACAACATCCACCAAATTTACATGCATCAGTTTTCTTCGAATTTCTTGGCTCAAATGCTTCGTATCCCTCAAATAGTTCTTAAATATGCACCTTCAGATGCATTTACTGTGTAAGTAATTTACAATATTCGCGTCCGAACTGTATAGGGATTTAGCAATAGATTCACCCGGCAGGAAAGAGAGTCTTGTGACGAATATAAGAGCCCAGCGTAAATACGGAGAAAAGGCATGATAAACAGCAAGGATATATGTACAATATTTATTAAATTTTAACGTTTCGCTGCCAAACTTGCAACCTCTTCAGAGACTGAATTACAAATGATCAGAATACGATGATTATATAGCGACAAAAGGCATACAAGTTACAGGTATTTACTAATGGAAAGTCAGGATAAAAATTTGAATAAATGTTGTATATATACCCTTGTTGTTTAGCATGCCTTTCCTCCGTATTTTATGCTGGGCTCTTATATTTGTATAGGGATTTACTATGGCTCTCGTTCTGTTCGCTTTGTAAATCTCCAAACAGTTCGGCCGCTCATATTGCAAATAGTACTTACAATACGAGTGGTTGTGTTGTATCGGATATACAAGTTCGACTCAAACAGATTTCTCATTTTAGTTACCTTTTCAAACTTTTGCGACACTATTCTAAATTTCATCCATTATCGGTGTCTCAGAAAGAATATATCAATTTCAAAATATGAAAATGCTGGCTTAATGTGTTCCGTACATATATGGACAAATTCTGAACCCCAGGTGAGTCGGTTCTGGAAAGCGCGCTGTTAACGTGGAAGCACGTGAAAGATCCAGAATTTATGCCTCGATCGATCGAAAACTAATATAATAATAATAAGCACAAAAATTTATAAAAATAATTCAAACCTTATATTCTCAATTCCCTTTATTGTGCATTCTTTATTTATGTTTTGTTTGAAGTCGAACTCTAGCTTCTCTTGCATGGAAATAGAAACGACAGCAAGTCTTGTTTTGGTTGGAAAAACTGGCAGATATTCGATCAATTTCTGAGCAAACTTTTTTTCCATCTTAAAGCTGCTTGGTCCAACCCCGGATGATTTATCCAGGATAAAGACTAGATCGATTTTTGAGGGATCTAAACAAAGTTAAAAAAGATGTACTGCTTTTAAAATATTTCGTTAAAATCATACAAATAATAAATGTCTTAAGGTTTATTGGAAGAGGAAACCAAATGAACTGTCGACTTACCCCATTTAGTCTCCATTCATAGGTTTAGTTGCCGGAGGTACAGGGCAGTTACTCTCTAAATTCTAACAATTGAAATTTCAATCCATTTGTCCCTACTTCTAGTCTTTCTTGTTTGGTATTAGGGGCCAAATGTTCAAGATTGGTAATCAGTCTTTTACCACCGTGAAAAGTAAAAAGATCAATCCAAAAAGATTTAAGTTTCGATCGATTTCAGAGTGAAAGTTCTCTTTCGTGCCAAAGATGAATCAGTAAGATTGAAAAAAAAATCAGTAACTTCAATGATTGAAATTTTCAATCTTTTGAATTAAGAGAGTACACTTTAACAAATTTTTATTAGGAGAGTACATTTTTAATTTTTTTTCTTGAATTAGCCAAAATTCGATTGTCAAACAAATTGGTAGAGCAAACCACTCGTAAGAGAGCTGAATCTCGTCTCACTTTTAAATGGGAATTTCCTGTCTCTAGAAAGTTTTAGATGAGCATGTGCAGATTGATTTTCCCTGACTTCCTAGGAGGGTCAGCCCTCTTGAGTGTGTTCACAAATTGGCAGATTTCCAGCCCTTTGACGCGAGAACGCGAGTAGTCTACACCGAGATCTCGCTAAGGAGAGCTGGCCCTCCTCTCTTATGAACGAAAACCAATTTTATAAAGGATTTGACTGAGTGGCGAGGTCTCGGCAAAGAGAGCTAGCCTTGGCTTGCCTCTATATAAACACCACCTAAGGCATGCGATTCATGTTCACATTCAGTGACGTGGAGTTGAGCCCTTTCAAAGTATGAAATCAATTGGTCTTAGGACTGGTCACACGACACGGCAATAAGAATACTACATACGGCAGCGGTAAATCGGTGGTGTCTTGAGTCTGCGTATGTTTAATACGTGATCAGTTATGGCTGAATTTGCATCTGATCAACAAACTGGCTTTGTTATTGTTGCTAAGAAGAAGACGAGAAAAGGAAGGCTAAGGATTATTTTGGTATGACGTAAATAAATCTAGGCCTTGGATGGGTTAAGTGATGAATTTGACACTAGTGTGCTCTCATCTTGGTTTTTGATACATAAACCGTTCTTCGTCTGTTTTGACTTCGTACAAATCAACCACTCTCTCCCGTCAGCTATGTGACCGGAATTAGTCTCATAATATTGTTTTTTGAGGTCTAAGGAACTATTGACCTATCTGTTTTTGTTTTGAAGGTAGCGGGGCAAACCATTTGAGAATTATATATGAAGGAATCTTTCAGTTCACTTACTAATCAATGGTCGCTTTTGTCTCCTTGGTTTAAATTGAGAAGAACGAGAACGAAACCAGTCTTCCACATTGTTTGCGAAGTTTGGAGATGTCCTTTCAAAGTGTTCGTCGTCGGGTGAATCGAGGATTCGTTTTGATATTCCATCTTAAGATAAACGACAAAGAAGGCCTGCTGAAGATAGATGTACCATACTTGTGTCGTAGTATTTTGGCCTAGTACATATGTGAGTCGTGGCAGGGTGGAACTACGAAGAAGAACCAGCTAAATTTACAGGGGTCAGTCGTCTTATCCAGTGGATGAATTCAAAAGAGTAAACAGCTCTATCCATCTTTTGAACAATCGAACTTAGACTTTAACTGCCGAATAGAACTATTAAATGGGTATTTCTGTAACCAGTGAATAAAATTTGAGGTGGCTCCCTAAAGTTTCTATGTTTATAGAATTAAATTAATACGGACTCCATTCATGGGCATTTCTATAGTTAAAATAGTTGTAAATTCAGTACAAAATGTGTCTAATTGTAGAAGAGGCATGATAAACATGAGATATTTGTCGAATTGTGCAATTTTTGGTTGTTCAGATGGTAGTAATAATGTTGGAACATCGGTATATTTTCACGATTACTACATTTCACACACATTATCTTCGGATTTCTTCGGTGAATTTTTCTGAAAATTGGTACGAGGTTAGATATTCCACTGAAAAATAAAATATCAAAATATCAGGCTAGCTTGCCAAGATAGGTTTTTCGCAATAGACATAGTGGATTTTAAACAATTCTGTCATGTGAGAAATGTTGAAAATTAGATATGTTGTTGAGCTTACTGTGTTTGTTTTAATTACCAAGTTTAGAAGAAATTCACCGAGGCAAACATCTAAAAATTTCACATTTGTAGTAACGCGGACGGTGCTGTCGTGATAGAATAACGATTCGACAAGATCGCTATCTACGCAAGCGTACCCAACTGCAATTAGTTACCAGTCTCCTATTAAAAATTACCCTAGGGAACCAACTTAAGTTCGGTTTTTCAATGGTTGGGTTGCGCTGTTAACTGGCCTTATCCGGACCATGGGTCTATCGATTCCAGAGGTCTTCATCACTTTGTAGTTTGAGTGTGCTGAAGATTCAGGAATAGCCATTGCCACTTCATTTGTAGTCAGTAAATGACAAAAAAATGCCTATAGATTTAATATTCTAAATTCTTTTCCAGATTCAGTCGATCCGAGTAAGAATCTATAATTTTAAAATTACTTGTTCTTTTTGGTGACTGCAGTTTCGACTATTTAATGCCAGAGTAGCGTGAAATTCATCTGAAGTATAAAGTGTAAATAATCATGTCAAAAACGACTTCCACTCAAGTAGTCAGAAGGCTAGTTGCAGCCTTCTACTCTGGTAAGGACGCTCGAATCCGAAAGAAGAATCGGCAAGAGTCGGAGATTCATTTCTGATAATAGATTGAGAACAAAAGTTGTGGTTTCAGTATGGACCAATAAATCGAAATTGTGTGCAATGAATCAAGAGTATTAGAGACAGGAAGGAAATATCAAAGTTTTTGCATTCGTCATCACGGACTTTCTCAGGATTTCTGAGTTGAAAGTCGAACAATTAAAGGAGATTTGCGACTACGTGGGTTGAGAGTAACTGTATGAAAAGAACTTATGTCATTTTTCCGTGAAATTTTCACTTCTTTCACCCCGAAATTCGCCCCGGTCCCTGAATACTCGGTATGTCGAAGTGTATCTCGGTATGTCGAAGTGTATCGCGGTATGTCGAAGTAAAGGATTTTTCAAATTTTACTGGCATACACTTCTTAGATCGGTTGCAATCAGTCTCTTGAGATGCGGAAAGCAAGGATTCGGCTGCCGTGGCAAAGGTTAAATACTGGCGGCAGTAGCACTACCGAGATTCTTATGTTATGCAACTAGAACGGGCATGGCCGAGTGTCATGCCGTCATGTACAATCCACACGGATTGGTCTAAATTTCTGCAAGATTGTGATTTTGAGTTACAAAAGCAAATGCGATTCTCTATCACTGGGTCGACTAAAGACATTAATTTAACCAAGGCTTACAGTTCCTACTCAGTATATAAGCATTATCACACGTGCCAGTAAGCCAGCGGGTATCTTTAGATATTCTGGCCGGTAGCAAATATTCTTGTTGACCCCTCTGCGCTACGATTTGTCCAATCTGACAGCCGCTTTCCAGCGCCATCTTGCACGTAAGCCTTCGAAGGTGGCTGGATAACTCAAGTGCTTTATCATGCTTATCTCGATGATTAGCAAGATAAAACGTGTAAGTGATCTTGTTATTGTCTAAACCCTGCTGGCAAGATGGCTAGCGTGAAACCCTTAATTGAAAGCTCATCAGTAAATAATAAACATGGAGTTGTCGGTAAACATTTTCACGGGTTTGGATACTCTGAAAATGATTCGGGGTCCATGACCTGAATCGAACCCTTAAACACAGAACAAGCGCATAAAACAGAGAACCTCCCCTTAGAATTCATTCTATTGTATCAGAGCATGACCAGTTCGTTAACAATAAACATTACTCGAAATTTGACGTTGACTCAATGCTGTCATTCATCAGTTACCGTCCATAGGTCAGCTTAGAGTCTAAAGAACTTTGTGGAAAAGTATTCTTAGAGTAAAAAGAATAAATTACGCATACAAGCTATCAATATTTCAATCTCGTGGGTAAAATTTATCGTAGTTTATTATTATTCATAGTAGGAAATGCAAAGGAATCTGGCATCCAACACCAACCAATAAGATTTTTGCTGTATTTTTAACATTAAACGACTGAGCTAGTCAGCCTGTACATATGCAACCGTTCCGTGTTTAACAAGCTTATCGGTGGGGAATGCTTTAATCGCCAAACCTCACGTGCTCAAATCGCAAAGAGAGCTCAAAGAAGACCAACTGGCTACTCCAGAAACCCCGCCAGGTTTCTGGGTTGCAGCGCGAGCTACGATTGGTCTTTCTAAACCTTCGGCCAATCACCTGCAGGCCAGTCTTTTCGGTAATTCTAGAGTGGTCAATTTGTGCACTGGATGGATATTGACCACTTTCACATCTCCCATAATACAGTTTGTTTTGGGGGTCTTTGCATAAAAACAAAGGATTTCTAGTTCATTAGGTAGTACCAAGTCAACGATTCTCAGTGTAACAACAATTCATCCTGGGTCTAGGGTTTGTACACCTGCATATGGTAGTTTTGTGTTGATGGTTACAGCAATGTCAGTGAATGTGCCCCTAACCATAGAGATCATATATAAGCTAGAGAAGACATTGCACTCAAATGTCCCTCAACCGCAAGTAACAAATTGAAAGGCCGCAATCTTGGAAAAATTGGGGCCCCAAAACATTTCACTTTCGTCCGTTGTTTTTCATTTTTATATGAAAATATTACAAAACAAGTAAGGAAATAAGTGGGATTTTCAATACATGAATCGTTCTTAATTATGGTAAATTTGACGTTTTTTAATAAATTAAATGATATTTTTTGAGTAAATTCGTGAACAAGAATTATGGGTAAACACACGAACGCAAACTCTCGAACAGACGTTAAAGGGCCTGGAGACAATGGATTGGGCCCCAGTTTACTCAAAATGCGGATGTTCAATTTGTTACCAATTTTGGTCTCCCGTGCTCTCTCTAGTTTATAAATGATCTCTATGCCCCTAAACCCGACAATGTCTCAGGACGAAGTAGACCCAGGCTTCAGGTTGTCAATAAAACCGACATCCGCGGACTATAAAATCATAAATTCATCAGGGTAGACAAGTCAAACGATATATCCAAATCAAAATTTTTTTCCCAGAAACACAAGAAATGAAAGGTATATTCAATGGGCTGTCAAAAATCAATTAGCAGCAACACAACTTAAGGGCGCCTTCTCACGAATTCTCCGACACTAGCTGGAGCATTCCCAAAATATTTGTGTATGACTTATGTATGCCTTGCGTGACGTCACATATAGGTTCCAGACTCTTTTTAGCGAATATTTCTCACGAAAATGTAACTGCCGATATTGTTCTTTTACCGACTTCAAAGGGTCATAAAAGTCGAATGATTGGTCCAAATCAAAAAGTTTTTTCAATGAAAAACTAGAACTGGAGCGTATATTTCTGTAGCTGAAAATCGTTTCGGCGTTTCAAGTAATCATAGCCGTAGGAGAAATGAAAAATCCCTACATTTCAAAATTAGAACAGTTCTTGCAAGCCATAAAAACATGATATGTTATTTATTCCCTTGGGTTTTCCTTTATTTTTTAATTTACGCATAACCATTCGAATCAGTCCTCAGCCGGATCCCCACCACTATTAAGACGCCTTCACTCCGCAAACAAAAGTTGACAACTCGTCCGTTGGCGTGAACTTTGCGACAACTGTTAGCAAACAGGTTGGGAAACTGCTTTGGCGATGTTCACACACGCAAACTTGAGTTGGTCAACTCGTGTTTGCAAATTTTCGTTTGTCGTGTGAAGGTGGCTTTAGGTTCACTGATCGACATTTGAAAAGCGAATAACTGTCCGTCATTTACCTTTCGTGCTTAGTTTGTAATTTATTTTTCATTTTATTGGTCAATTTTTGACTCACGACTCTTTATGCAAATAAAACATCACCTAATTTTCATATCTCTTCACTTTTCACTCATACGAAGGGTCTTCGGATGAAACGTCCCTTTTGTCTTCACCCTGTACTTGGCTTCCGTTGTTGCCTGACTCACTGTCAACTTCTCAAGAATTGCTACCTTTCTGACAGCTGGCGTCCCTCAGATTGATCCTCCTACACAAGACTTGACTTAAATTTTCGAAATAACTTGAGAAGGTCTGTTGGGCAACTTCCTGCATATTTTTCTCAATATAACTGATGGCTACAATGATGATTATCGTTAATGGACACAATAATCAAGCAATAAATTTTCATTCAGAACGACGTTTTAGAAAAAACTGACGATGCGCGGTCAGGCTTAAACATATTTTAAAATACTCATTCATATTCAATAGGCGTCTTGACCAATCGGATTACATTTTTTCGTCACCTGACAAAGCTTTTATGCCTGGTAATACACTCAATTTATAAATTACCCGCTTGAGGGGGTATTTAGTAAATTAAATGCCCGCTGAGAACAATAGGCACTAGTTTCCGGCAAAGCGATCATTCTGCAGCTCGTGCGAGACACCAAAATCTAGCGATTCAATATCTTCTATAATATCTACGGAGTTCCTTCCAGTTCCTTATTCTCCTGTATTTGGTGGCCTCAATTGCCGTTTTGAAGGCATGTTGAATTCAGTTCAGCAGCGCTCAAAAGACTAAACTAATTTCATGTCAGCAAAGTTTTGTTGGTTACTGGCCTATGCGCATCGACTATGTAAATAGCATTTTCCTTTATTGTTCACTAATTTTTTTCTTTCGAATCCGTCAACTGTCTGGAAGCCTTTTCAGGTAGATTGGTAACCCTATGTAATTACATTTTTCTTATTGTCCAAATACAATGGTTTCGATTCCCAGCGCACGCTGTTGTTTATCTATTGTGGAACGCCTATCCTTTTTCCATCGCGATTGGCCACGACGCTTATTGAAATATGAATGAGTATTTTAAGCCATTCAGAACACTCGCAGCATGTGTCTTATCAGACATAAAACAATCCTGCTCGTGTTTAAAATATTACGAAATAATTGGAAACGCTCTCTGACGAAAAACAATTTTATTGAACGAGCTTTCGTTGAAGACTACAGTCTGGCAGTCGAAAACTCGTTCAATAAAGTTGCTTTTCGTCAGAGAGCGTTTCCAGTTATTTCAGAACGACGCTTTGTTTTACTAGAAGTGCAGAAAGTGTTTATAAAACACATTTGTTTTAATAATGTCTGTTATATTTACATCCATCCACGACATTCACCTGTATAAATTAGATTAATGAAAACGTTTTGCCGAGTCGTCTCTTCCTAGTCGCTACTGTAATAATTTATCTATGGAAACTTTCAAAAATTGGGTGGGATGTCATCACGGATATAGCCTTTACTCGCATTGAATTTAAAACTTAATGTTTTGATGTGGTTTAAGTTTTTATCTCCAAGAAAAAAAGGGATTACAGTTATTATGCCAGTTTCTGCAGTAACATCTGTTTTCTACTCTTTTTATCACCACCAACAACATTTCTCTATTTTTGAGAGAATGCTGCCAGAATTCACTGTTGAAACAGTTATAATATGTAGCAAATTCAAATTTCCATAGTTTTTCAAGTACTTAACGACGTAACCATTGGGGCTAGACTTGCTACAAGTCGACCACTTTTGTGTCGCACTGTCGCCACTGTCGGGCTGCGGGCTTAGGAGTCTAAGAACCCAGTGGTGAAGCAAACTACGAAACAAAGACTCTAAAGGACTTGTAGCAAGCTTACCACAGGGCATGCATATATGCCAAATATTAACCAAATACGTTTATTACCACGCATTTATTTTATAAAAACTTATATTGCTGAAATTTGAACGCCATGATTTGAACATTGGTAGTGAGGGTCGAAATATTGCACCTATAGTTAAGAAGTACCAAATAATTTTTAAGAAAAAAAAATTTAACGTCGATTTTAATTCATTGATTAAATCGATGGGCAGTCGGACGTAGTTTGATAAGTTTGGTGACAACAAAAGAATGAAAAGCGAATGTGTTATCCATGTGGCTAACTAGTTGGCTATACAATGGAATATTTGTGTCATGCTAGAGCGGTAATACTAGGCTCGTCTTTTACAATATCTATTTAACACGAAGGAACCTCTAACGATTAGGAAAAAAAAATTAGAAGTTTTTCGAGAGGTCAGCAACAAAAGTCCAGCTACTGACAGCCATATCATTTAATTTGTAATTTAGGATACAGTCAAGCTGGTTCAATATGCAAGCAGTTAATGTTCTCGTTTTACTTAAGCTTTTAAAAGCTCTTCTGTCACGGATAAAGTCTCCGACATCACATCTGGGCTTGAAAATGACCAAATGATAATTTTCTCCAGCAGAAACCTTCATGAGGTTATGATGAAGTGCTCCTGTGAATCCCAGCAGAACTGACGAAATTATGAATATGCACAAGCAAAGATACAGATGAAGAGCTTAAACATTACCCAGTACCATTAATTCTCTACAGTGTTTGAATTTGAACACAGTTTAAATCTTAGTGACCTGAAGGAACCTTAATGCACTGGTCATCCACTGAATGAGTCGAATTTTCAATTCATAAAAGCTTTCTGTGATACGGTTTGTTAAGTTAGTCAGCCACATAACCGGAGTTGCGGTAAGTCAGTAGCTGTACCCACTTACCTTCAGTTCCCGTAAGATCACTTATGCTGTTTTCGTACAATACGAGCAGCACGGTCAGACCGAGAAGATGATGTTTAGCCATTGCGACTTGCACAATGGAAAGGAAATAAAGTGGCTTGAAAGGAAGATATACTTGTCAATTTTTATGCAAATTTTTTAACAGGAACCCAGCAATAGACAGATGTTTACGTGCCATCTGTTGAAAATAGAATTAAAGGTTTAATTGTCCAACAGTTCATGCTACCGTCATAAATACACGCAAAATATTGCAATACAAGGTCTTTTAATTCCGAAGGCCTGATTGTGTTGAGGACAAATAAAAAATTACCCTTGGCTGGAAAGCTCGCTTAATTATGAAAATTATCAACATAGAGCAATAAGTAAACAAATAATATTTAAGTATATTAATGAATGACGTTAGACTACTTTAAAAATAACCAATCAAATCTTTATACGTGTGTGCGAGCAATGTATATTATTCATTAATAACATACAAATTTATGCGAAAGATTTAAAGCTTGCGAATAAGCTCAGCAAGAACAAAATAAAACCCAAAGCTGGTAAAGATGTTTATTCTCTAATCATCAATACTTAAGGTGGAAAAAAAAAATCATTAAGATAAAAATGTCTGCGCTAATAGAGAAACGAAAAGGAAAAATTTTATAAATTTAAATTTACGCAATGAAAACAGAAAATTTTTAATGTTCATAGACACATAAATAGCAAATTAGCGTCACTCAAACATCATACAATTAAAGATTTTTACATTTCGATATCATCATCATTCAAAAACTCTTTCATTTATCGACACTCTACTCATATTCTTTTAGGTTTAGCAGCTTAAAAATTATCGTTTTCCTTTTTAGGAATTCCTTTACGAGCAAATCGATGGTGTTGTTAGGAGCTCCCCTCTAGGTTCTTTATTTGCTAATATATTTTGCACGTTTATGAAGAAATATGTTTGGATAACTGCTTCCCCTCGTTTGAACTTCTTTATTTTGTTAGATTTCGTAGAGACTATATTTAATTATTTTTCATTCCCGTGATCACTGTTGACCATTCTTAGATTATCTTAACTATCAACAAAAATTAAACTGTTAAAATGAACACAGTACAAGGAACGAAATTTTAAGTGGAGGGGGGGTAAAAATAGTGGAGTTCGGGGATGACCCTAGGAAGAATTTTCAAAATGATAATCCCTGAAATGACAGAAGACGCTTTTAATTTTTTCCCAACTATTCCAAATTTAGAAACTCGGATTATGTTAACTGAAAGATGAATCATTCAAATATTACAGAAACTAGCCCCTCATCTATCGGATACACAAAAGTTTTACCGATCTTTTTTTAACGAAATTGCATTCGCGGCTTTCTTTGTGGCTGACGAACTCGTTCGTTTCTTCCGTTAAATCTAGTTTTCAAACCCAACAGCGTAGTGTTGATTAGATTTATAATAAGTAACCCCTCATTTCACACGTTCCTCAGTTAAGGTGACAAGATAACCTGCTGTTCAACCTATATGTTAAATGATTCACTGTGCATTAACTCGTTGGCCAGAGTAAAATAATGGGGAGTTTACGAAAAGACGACGTCGACGTTAAGGATAACGCGGCCATACAACATAATTTCTCTTCTAAAACAAAGGAAATGAATAATTTGTGGCCCACAGTGTATTCTTCTCGCCGTCCTGGCTCCATACACGACTTGAGGGTGAGCATTTCGACGTTTCCACCACAAAGTCGCCACTTGAAAGGACGTAGAGCTTTGGAATTATTAAATGACCAACTTGAATTGCTGGGAAAGTTTTACCCGATAGAAAAAGAATATCCTGAGTTCAGCATGTGCAGTTTTCTTCAAGGCCTTAGAATTTACAGCACTTTGTTTGTTGGCATTGGCGTTGCAGCTTTCGTAAACTCTCTAACAAAAGTTCCCCTTGGCAGAAAATGAGTAAAAATACGACAATTGAATTACAGTCATAGAAATAACCTTCAAACCTTAGACCAAAAAATGGGGGGTCTAAAGCTTCCGAGTCCCCGGCTTTAACAATTCCTGTAGAAACATTTCATCTACCTCTATTTATATTAAACCTCCTTTTTTAAACTAGTTTTGCATTTTTATCTCCCTCTCTTTAAAGTGTGGTTTTGATTACTGCTATTTCAAAATAAGTTCTTAATTTCAGACTTTTTCATGTGAAAGTAGAGGGATTGGAAAGGATTTTTTGTGTCTAATCAACAGACATTATTAAAAGTCCTAGGAAATATTTTGCTGATAAAAATTTCCTAAGACTGTAATCGTATCAAACTGCAACTCAAAATTCAAGACATTATTTAACCATTTTCAAATGTCGACTTAGTCGCTTTCTTAGTTGTCTTTACTTTTTAACTTTCTTTTAACCGCACGTCACCATAACACGAAGCTTCTCTAGCCTTGTTGTCCTGAAGCAGACTTCTGTATTGTTTTTAAATCACTCCCTTAACTTGATTGAAATTTTAATCTATTCGTCGTTAATACGAGCCTCTCTAGCTTGGTATTAGGGACTAAATGTTTAAGATTGGCAATCAATCTTTTATCATGGTGAAAATTGAAAAGAACAATCTAAAAAGCTTTAAATTTCGATCAGTTTTAGAATAAAAGTTGTCTTTCCCGCCAAAAAAAATGTCAGTTACATAAAAAATCAATAAAAGATTAAAATTTTCAACCTTTTAAATCAAGGGGGGAGGTGGCAGACATCTATAAAATTACTGCCATTTACACACAAAATGTATAATTGTAGATTTCGCCTTTGACCAGAAAGAAACTGGTCTGATCTTCTCTTTAGCTTTCCATTATCCGCGCTCACACTAGAGCAACTTGCACATCATTTCTTGTGATGATTTTTCAGCTGTGACCAGGGTGCTGAAATACGGGGCGTTGCGATAATAATTAAAAAAAGTAATGAACAATTATCAAATTCTTTTTATTAGAATTACGAGAGCTTGGATAAATTATCTGGTGCTTTTTCCGTCGTTTTGAACACAGAGGGTTGGTCTCATAGAGTTGTTCATGTCAAATTTTTTGAATAATTGACTGCAATACTCTTGTAAAAAAAATGAATGTTGTTTGTCGACATATATTGAAAACACGACACCACATTTGGAGGTTGGAAAGCAACTAAGATAGACTGTTTTCTTGCTTTGTTTTGAACTTTTCATCTTCATTTCTTCATTTTAGAACGTATTGTCACATTTCTTTCTATTAGTTAACCTTTAATAATCAAACAATAGTGTTTGCGCAACATGTATGTATGTATGTATGTATGTATATATGTATGTATGTATGTATGTATGTATGTATATATGTATGTATTGTATGTATGTATGTTTGTATGTATGTATGTATGTATGTATGTATGTATTGTATGTATGTTTGTATGTGTATGTATGTATGTATTGTATGTATGTATGTTTGTATGTATGTATGTATGTATATATGTATGTATGTGTCATACTAATGTTACAAAAGTATGTGTCATACTAATGTTTCAATCATATAGAATATTTAAAGGAAAGAGGTTAAGAAGATTCAGAAAGCTTTATGACTAAATATTTCCCGGGTATTGTAGAAAAAAGTTACAAAGCTTATAAATGTAAGAATTCCAAGCAATAATAAAGGTAACTAAAAGAATGTAACCTACAGTTGCAAACTTGTCATGCGAATTCTTTTTACGTTTCAGCGACAAAACCTTTTAAAGCACTACTAACCCCGAATTTTATTCAAGGAGTCCTCATGGAGTAGACTAGCTCAGGGAAAAATTTCTAGCATTGGACGTTTCGTAGATTTGCAGTGCGCAGTAAAAGTTGGAAAAATTGGAATTTGCATGTCCGATGGCTGAGTAGAAAGGGGAATGGGACTATGACTCATATGAAGAAACACAAGGAACTTATCTTCGAAAATCTGTAGGAAACCTTTCGTTTAGGTTTGACATATTGTTGTATTCAGATAAAATACATCTGTTAGGAATTTTGGCGTTTTTTCCTTAATCTTTATATGGTTTGTTTCTTACAGATTTCGAAGACGTGTTCCTTGTGTTACGTCATGTGAGGCGTAGCCCCATTCGCTTTCTTACTTCGCCAGCAAACATACAGATTCCAATTTTTCCAACTTTGACAGCACCCAGCAAATGGAAGGAACGTGTAATAGTAAAATATTTTTCACTGAGCTAACCTACTCAACGAGGACTCTAAGATTAGCAAAAAGGGTCAGTGCACTTTAAGGTTTAAGCGCGTTCGAAAAAAAAATCAACGTTTGCATGCTTTTCTATTTATTTACCTGTATTCAAACATTAGTGTTTTTCAGTTTTTTTACAAGCTCCGGGAGTTTGCATATATTAAAGTATAAAAGTTGTCGAAAAGTGTCTATATGGCAACTGAATATTCATTTATTTTGTTACCTAGATACCTTATTACTTGACATCCCATTAGTCAGACGATCGAACTAATAAATATCCAAGATTTTAGCTTAACATCCTGGGGTCGGTTGTATAAAAAAGTGATTAACTTTAATCATGATTAGTGCTTAGTTTTTTTGTCGTCCCTTTTTGTGACTTCTCCCTAAATTTAAGCCTCAAACCTCTGATGTTTTTCCTCATCCCACATCTGTCACTTTTTGTCCATCTGCAAGCCTGCAGTTTATCCTTGAGAGTTGTCTTATTAATCCACCATCAATCACAGTTTGTTCTTGTTCTTTGGCTGGTGATGCATCGTTCAAGAAGTTGATGGCTTTCAATCAATTCAAAACACAATCAATCCAAAAGACACTGATACGGTGGCCATCTCGGTTCCACATACAGTAGAAGTTAATAAAACTCTACTGTTAAAATTCATGCAACATGGCCCCCATGACGTTATGTGAAAACCATTAACCCTTTCCTGTCCGAGGACTTTCCCCTTGACGAGTAAAATCGTCTGGTGTTAGTCAGAGTAAAATTCTAAAGTTTCCATAGGTCACTGAGGCCCTATACGGACAGGAAGGAGTTAGAGAGATAGGTTTTAAACTCTTGTTAATCCTTTCCTGTCCGAGGACTTTCCCCTTGACGAGTAAAATCGTCCGGCGTTAGCCAGAGTAGGAAGGAGTTAATACGAAGGCCACGGGTTCGTATCCTAGCCATGGTCAAGTATAAGTCTTCTCTTCTTTCTCGGTATGATTTGCTTTTGCTAGTTAGACTTATTTAATGTTTGTATTCGTGTCCTATTTCATTTGAATTTTGAGCCGGGCTCATACTTTCAATTTCGTTTTTGGTCCCTTTATGAATTATTTCTGTAAGAGTTAAAACCGAAAATGAAGGATTTATGTTAAATAAATCAACTGGGGGCATAGGCCCCAAGGAATTTATACGGCATAAAGTTCGGGGTATTTAGCTGACTTATTTAATGATTAAAGAGGTTTTCAGAAGAGTATTGTTTGGGGACAATTTGTTTTATGATTATGAATTCGTTTGAAATTCAAATGACTTATTTTGTTGACTCTCATTGAAGTCATCTCACTTGCTGTGGACAGGCCAAACGATGAGAGTATGAAAGTTTAAACAGCTTCCTTCACATTTAAAAATTCGACGTTTAGAGAACACTGACATCCTGCGATAAGCATCGGATTGCTCGCAACAGGTGCCTATGAATTAATGAATTCTTTAACTGAAATGTTAGATGTGGAGAAAACTGCACTTCTGATTGTGGACTGCTCAGATGAAATCAGCAAAGTAAGAGAAGTTGAGAACAAAGGATACTCGGGTAAAATATCCGTGATATTTGGTTTAGAAATCACACATGGGAAGTTGGGAGGGCACTCAACTCACTCCATCCAAAACCCAATTGAGCACACAAATCATGAACCATTTATTTATTTTAATTGAAGTAAAAGTTTTTTCTTGCACTCAGGCAATCACGAGTGGATAGTTTTCTTAATTTAAAAAGCAAATTTATCTCTCAAATTTGTTTCCGAGCGAAAGTTTATTGAAAGAAGAGGACAATTTTTCACAGTAAGGTAAAACGTCAAATAACTTCGAAGCCCCAATGTGCATCCTTGTTTTCGTCAAAAATAAGGTGAAGAAATCGAATAGCTTGATTATCAGGTAAATATGAACCCCGGTACAAGGCTAAGCAACCAGCCAGACGTTTTGGTACATGACAAATCATGAACGGGAACAAAATGTTCTGGTACGGTAAGAAATTTGTTATGCGGGGAGACGCGCAGCCACCGTTAGGGAGTTTACAAAAATGGTTTATGGACGACGTGGGCCTTTATAATATGACTACTCTTCCAAAGCGAAAGAAACGAATAGTTTGTAGCCCCTAGAGTATTCTTTACGCCGCCTTTTCTCCATACAAGACGTGTATTTCTATGTTTTCACGGCAATCACGGCATTTGAAGGCACGTAGTGTTTTGGAGCGATTGAAGGAAGAACGTTAATTGATCTACTTGAATTGCTGGGAGTGTTTTACCCGATAGAAAAAGAACATGCTGAGTTAAGCATGTGCAGTTTTCTTCAAGGCCATAGAATTTAAAGCAGTGGTCCCCAACCTCTTTTGCGCCACGGACAGGTTTCGTGTAAAGCAATATTTTCACGAACTGGCATAGAAACAAATAAAAACAAAGTATTAAAAATACAACTCACCATTACCCTGAATGTACTGGTTCTAATTAGTGGGAGCCCTAAGCTTGCTTCTCTTCAACGAGCCGGTCCCATAAATGGGTAATGAGAGACAATGACACTCGAAGTGAGTTACTTATGTCCAGTCTACTCCGTAATTTTGTTTTGGTCGCTGTCATTGCCTCTCTGTGCGGCCCGGTACCAAATGGGCACTTTGTTTATTGGCGTCAGCGTTGCAGCTTCCGTAATTGCTTTATCATTCGGAGTGAGAAAGAGTAAGGAATCCATATTCCCTCCTTATCGCTTCAAGGAGTCTTGCTTGGATCCAGTCTCCTTCATAATTGCATTGTCCTTCAAATACAGTAGGCTTTGTCTGGAAAGATTAAATCTTTCGGAACTGAGAGCTCTCAGTTTGATAAGTAAAATCGTCTGGCGTCAGCCAGGGTAAAATGACGTCTTGATTATGTCACTGATAAAGCAAAATTCCTTTAATTTTAGCATATTTTTAAGTCAAGTTTTTACATTATGATTCCAATCTGGACTGTCTTGCTCGAAAAATTATGAATGGATTTTAAGGTCGTTTAAAGAGTGCTTGAGATATCAATTTTTCTAAAAAATGCCTCAAAAGTATACTAAAATTGTAATAACTTGTCAAAAATTTGATTACTGTCTATCACCTACATACTTTTCGTAGGTAACAGTTCACGTTCAAATGACGTTCAAAAATACAGAATAACATCAATAATGGCGCATAATGTCGAGCTTTTCTAGTTTTTTGATGACGTCAGCGTGAGGTCATCGCATCATATCTCCAAGCGAAGAAACTTTGACTACATATTCTGCACATTCAATGTCTTGGTCATTCCTTAAATTTGTAATTCCGATCTGAAATAATTTAGCAGCTAAAATAAACCGTCCTTAGCGGTTGTAGCATGGCAACATCCAATCTCAATCCCAGGCTCTCTCCCTTCTCTTCCCCTGTCGTCGAGAGACACCCTGGTTGCAGACCCTGGTGGCTTCTATTTTTCTCGTATTATAAGCCTAAGTCGACGTCACATTCTCGTTATATTCTATCAAGACTCCGAAAA
>JBAHVQ010169519.1:0-19044 GCA_036872915.1 Nanipora kamurai
GAATGGCATACGTAACTCCGGTAACCACGGAACGAAAAGATACACCCGATAAAAGAAAGTTTTTACAACAATCGCATTATATTATATATATATATATAATAGTATTTATATATACATATATATATATATATGTATATATAAATATTATTGACTACTTTCACATCTCTCATGATACAGTACATTTGCTGGGGAGGGAATTCTTTGCGCAAAAACAAAGATTTCCAGTCCATCCGAACTTAGCACAGTCTGAGTACATCTGAATACTGAGTACAAAAAAACACATAACGAGGTACTCCGAAATTGAATGAGCTTGACGGCGGTGATCTGGGTTGAACGTGCTGAAACTCACGTACAACAGCCCACCATTTACCTGGTGAAATTGGTAGTCGTAGCTTTTGTAAAGTTCCAGGAGAACGATATCATCTCTGTAGACCAGGATATTAAATACTCTGTTGCTTTATAATTAGCCGAAGTTCTTGACTTAAGACGTGATAGTTCTTGTCGAATAATGGTCGATTACACACGAATTGGTGTATGTCCATTCCGCCATTTTGAAATCTTAATATTCCGTGAGCGTGCTATTCTGGCTGTACTTTCACCCTGAAAAGAATTCCTACAGTATTATTCTGTCTATTTGACCCTAATCTGAAATAGGCCCTAAAAGAATACATGCAACAGCCCTTCATTTCGTGTATTCTTATTTCGGCCCAGTCGCCTAAAAGAATGCTCCCTTAAGCTAAATGTTGAATTTCCCCATCAAAAATCACATGACGTCATGCTCTAATAATATATGCCAAGGTATCCTTCATTTGGACTTGATGGTTTAGTTATGAATTTCTAGAAGAGATGGTCCACAAACAACCATAAGAATTTCCGATTTATCATCTGGATTGTGTTCGATGAAACCGTTTGAGGTTTGTTTCACCTTGATAACGTATTCAAAACAACACAAGACTGGAATGTTCGACCTATAATCGAGTCACTCAGACTTGTTTATATGAAGCGGATTAAATCAAATCTTCCCCGTAAACATGCGATAAATACACATCTTTGTTTACGATAGAAAGCTGAATAGCTTTGTTCACTGTGGAACTCCGTAATGCGGGTAAATATTAATACAAGTGACGGATTATCAACACCCAAACTAAAACTGAAAGGAAGAGCGCCTTCTTGACTGGAAAAGGCAATGACCCGTAACAGGGTAAGATTGACGGGACTTGTTTCAGTTCTTTACACTTTTGGTAAACATCGTCTCGATAAAAACAACCCAGATTGCGCAAGTCTTCAATCAGATCAAACATCAATCAACTTTACAAAAACAGAACTTCGATGAGGTGGTCTATTTGTACAACGCAAACCACTTTGATGAACTAGACCCCAGACGTTCTTAATTGACCTTTTATTGCCTAGGTGGAGGTAGTGCGTATCGCAATCACAATCTGTTTGACAGACTTCACAAAGCGACTAAAGACGAAAGTAATGTATTGAACAGTGGTTTCACGCCCTTGGTAATTCTCCTATAAAATATTTCTCGATCGGTTTACTAAACTAGGCCAATTCTCAACTTCTCCTAAACTTTTATACACTTTTGCGTGTTCACGTGCTCAATTTGCAGGTCACAAACTATCCTCAATGTCGTTTTTCAGTGCTGTGATACGACGCAACTAATCAACACCAGCAGACGGTAGGGAATAGCTTTACTTGTCAGGGTGGGTTGGTCAGTTAAAGAGGTTACAGTTTCTCATACTACTCATCCTTCATTTAAATCGATAACCCAGCGCTACTTCAATTTACAATCAGTCTAAAGTCTCAGAACTGAAAGAATTTCATCACTTGACTAGTCTCGTCGACAGCTCCTCGAGGCTTTTTTCGATTAGCACTTTCGAAAAGAAATTACCAACTGGGGAATTTCTGATCTTTTAATCACAATTTTGACCGTATGGCCATATTTAAAAGACCCAGGAAATATCGTTTTAATTTCGATTAACTAATTGTACACACACATTTATTATAAGTCTATTAGGATTTATTTTATTTTAGTTTCACTGGGTATGATTTCATTTTAGAAGACACTTGATCAGGGAACATATACAATACTCTCATAAGAAGATTTTCGGCTAGACCCTGACCGTTCACAAAATACGTGATCTGATTAACCGTTGCCAATTATCTGGAAGAGTAAGTTGCCAGTTGCTCTTTATGTTGAAAACATCATACAAAAATTCCATAAAAAAATTCGATATATTAGACGCTAAATCGCTCGATAACTTTTTATTTCAGCCACGATACCAGCCTGACTCAGCTTACCAGCCAAGACGAAATTGGGTTGTAAAGCGACTATATCCGCTTCCAATAATAGTACTGATTACGCAATGTAAAGGGTTCAGGGATTGTGTGATTGTATTAAGCATCTAGATCTAACTACGAAGGAACTGCTAATAAAATTATTTTTATAAAAATATTCTTGACCAAGTGGAAGTATCACAAGGTTAAGCAGAAAGACGCAGCAGATTTATGTGTGATACACTTAAACAAAATCCTCTTCATTTTACTGAGAAGAGGATTCTCAAATTAAATTACAACCGACTGTTATTCAACATTCTAAAAGTTGTCGAATTTGTCAAGAATTAAGTTCGTATCTCTTTTCTCCTCAATTTGTAAATTATATTATTTTGTGAGTAGTCAGACCTGAATCTCAGACGTCGCAGATGTCCCATACAGAAATTTATCTGTTATGGTTCGAGGACGAAATTTCCGCTTTTGCCTGTTAGCAATTGTTAGGTTGGTTTTTCTAGCGATGATACGTCATTTTCGCTCCCTTTTCCTTTTTTGTTCAGAAGTTCCGATTGTTTTGCAAGAAAGGCTAGATTGTTTATGTTGCGTGTTCTGCGAAAGCGAAGCATTTTACTTTCAATGACATTTAATTTATCAGTTGGGGGTATTGAACCGTTCATGGCAAGCATCACGTCCCACCCTTGGTATGAGGCTACCAATGACATATCTAAATTGGCCGTTTATATTGACAGAAAATCGTAATTTTTACTCAAAGGCCATTTATGGAAATAATTGATTCCTTTTTGGCTTTCTTAGTATTTTACTTTATGTGCAGTGTCGAAAGATGTGGGCGATTGCGTTCTTTTATCTGTCTCCATTCTTAGACGTTTTAATCTTCTAATCTGCTTCAACCCACGGCTTATAATATGATAGCAGTGTGATACCCTATCGTTCGCGGTATAGTTGAAGACGTTTTCGGCTAACCTTTTTCCAATATACGAATAAAAAGATTTGAGCATTGGATTTATTATCAATAAGTCCAATCGCTGTCTTGTTATTCCTGGTCATTTCAACATTACCAAACCGCCGTTATTCTGTCTTGACATTGCCAATGTTCCTCTCAATTCCTGTGCACATTCTTTGTTACCTATAGTCGACTATTATCTCTCCATATTTTCCACATTATCTTCAATACCTTATGGCGAAAATAAATAGTGCGTCCAAAAACTTCGAACTTTATTCCCTAATTATATTCCGGTAGAAGTACTATATAGGTAACTCTGCACTAAAGGCTCAATGACTTATGCCGCAAAATTAAAAAAAATAGTGTTGTCATTTAAAATAGAAAGAGAAGGAGAAATAGAAAGAGAATGAATACGAATAGAACAAGAAGAAGATGGAGTAGCATGAAACAAAAGCCATGGCGAAGGAAATAAGGAGAAAGCGAAGGAGGAAGCAAAAGTGAAAGCGAAATCTAAACTGCTAGAGAAAGGAGTAAGTCAGGAAAGATGCGCACTGGATGGATATTTTATTACTCAACGTGCGCGCGTTAAACCGCAGACTAATCAATCCCGATAATCAGAATGAAACTCAACCTGCAGTAAACACCCTTCCAAGCTAAAGTTTTCTCAGGAAAACCAAGGACTTCAGAAGTGTCTGGAGTCTAGACATACCAACCATATATGGTGTCAATGCATCGTACGATTGCTTGTCACTTCAAAATATAGGACTCTTATAAAAAACGATGAGGGCGACAAACACGAACTCTTCTGCTGGGGTTATCTTGTCGCCAAGCGCCATTCTACAACAGGAGTAAGCGCCAGATGTCAGTCCGACCTTTTTTTTTTGCAGTTGTATATTAAAAAATGGTCCAACGTTTTCTCTACTACCGCATCTTAAAAGAAAATATATCATTCTCAGTCACTTATCTGAAAAGTATTTCTAGTCTCCTTTCTTCGTTTGTCTCCCAGCACTTACATTCTTTAAATGTAAACCAAGCTGGCGCCATTATCAAAACCTATTCATGGTTAAGATATAATTTAACACTATCGATTCGTTAGTATCAATCGTGAGCAACGATGTGCTTCAAATCGTGAACAATGCAGTTGTCAACAGTGTTGGTTAGCCATGATAACAGTGTTACTAGATTGTTACAGCAACAATGGCGGAAAATCATTGGGAAGATAGTTGCCTTTTCAATGTATTCATTCCATGTTACTAGAATTGATGACAACCGTTATGGAGATTTCATACTAAATACTAAACAATGTTGTTGAAACGATAATGAAAAGTATTGTTTTCCCGTCAATGTCTCTCAACCCTTGTAACAGTGTTGGTACGTGACATTTTATAGATAATAATGCCGACAATGTCAGAGATTTCACAAATACTAAATATTGTTGAAACTATGATGAACAATATTCATGGTCACAATGTGGTCACGACATTATATAGAGAATCCTATATATATTGCTGATACAAATTGTGAGATTTTTGCACGAATACCTATGTTCTTTATGAAAAACCATAGTCAAACCCGATAATGTCTGGAAATTCGGCAAATTTTAAAGCGCTTATAATGAGCTTCGAGTATATGTTGGTACAGTCCTCGCCGTGTACAAATCTTTTGTTTTACCCTTATTAATATTTAAACAACACGGTTAAGTGATTGAGCCTGAACGCTGTCATTGGATGATTGCTTCATTATTCCAAAAATAGACTGTTCTCACCGTGCACATTTTTGCGTAAAGGTGAACAAAAAATAGAACAAAGACTTTTGCCGAGTTTCTAGACCATATGTGGATCGAGTATGGGAAAACGTGACATGTGATATCATTTTTTAGCGTAAAACTAACTTTTGCAACAGACAGTGAAGGAGGCGCGAATCAATGACAATTTTGGTAACCGCCATGGATTTGGTCAGTTATATTGAAAAAATGTTAAATAAATGAGTAAACAGAAAACATGCTTATTAATCGTGTTAATCAAAATTTAAATGACATATAAAACAATCAACCAATAGTACAACCCAGTACATAACAGGTATGGTTAGGAAACTGTTACAGGAATTAAAGAACATTGGAAAATTCGAGAAGAACTTTGCATATTGCCTAGGAATATTGCAATAAACCTTTTTAAATTTGCGAGACAATAAATCAAAACGGTAGCCAAGTTAACAACTTAAACTAGGAACGTTCGACTTAGCTTTACGTAAAACTTAAGAGATCGATTTTATTAAATATATCAATCCAGACAGCTTGTTTTTAAAACATTCTCCTTTCTGATAAGTTTGGTTGACATTAGTTCGCGCTCAATTTTGGTGAGTCTATAGCTGAGTTAGACTTTGCCCTCGTCAACTGTCACCTAGCACACAGAAATTTCAAAGGCATAATCCGCCTATCAATCCCTCCTTTTACATTAAAATAGTTAACGTAATATGATCAGCACTGATGTATTTATGTAGATGTCTTCTTGTCGTCTTTCTCACTCCGAGATTATCTATCACTTAAGCCGCACCCGGTTCTCATATACACGAGTTAGGAAGAATGGAACACCCCAGAAAAGACCCTCACGTTTTGTTTTCTATGGCTGCAGATGACATTCTAACACGTTCTCATACATCACAAACGCGGCAAAGGCCTACAAAAAGAAGTTATTGCCGATAAATGAAAACTAGGCTTTACTGTTTATTCTCTACTTATGATATCTATTTTTACCTCTTTCCCTTGATTTAATAATATAGTCAGTTTGCACCTTTTTCGTTATTTTAATGAAATTATGTAATAAAAGTAACCGTATTACGTAATTGGGTCAGTATTACTTCGGAATTATTACAGATTTAGGAACCAAGCGGCTGTTGTACAGAGATTATTCTAGGGATGGATATTTTTCGGGAGAGAAACTACAATTACAAATATTCACTAATATTCCAGATGAACAAGAGGTATAAGAGCCTCTTCCGCAGTAGTAGACAAGTTATTAAAATAAATCGCAAGAGCCACCTTGATTCTGAGAACTATTGTTCACTTCTTCCGGCTCCGAAAACAGCACAATGCTGAACATGTAGCTGGTCATAAAACGAAGATAAGCATCTACAACCTAACCATCAATGATGCAGGCTTGTAAACTATCGGCTTAGAATTTGCTGAATTCAGTGATTGAATTATCTTTCAAACGTTTCTTGGCGACACAAGTGGCAAATGACGGCTGGTGTTGACATCGGGTAAATTTTGGTATGAAAGCTGCTGTATCAAACAACTTCGCGAGATGCATTCACAAGTTTATATGGGACACTGCAAATTCACTACTCACTAAAATTAGCACAGTTTTGTGATATCGTCATAAGCATACAGTACCCTCCTGATACAGCGTTTGTCGTCTCATTTTGATGCACAACTTCTGGATAACATCAAGATAATACGACCTAACGAAACCAGTTGTGACGTCATTCTTGAAAACAGCTACCAATCGGATGAAATTATCATACCTAAAATGAATAGTGAGCAAATCTGGTGAGTTAGTGTGCTGGAATCGGAGCTGATGGTCGTGATTCATCGAACCTAACAAATTCCGAACAACGTATTGTGGAAAAATGGATCGACTTAACACCTAGAGACGTAAAAGGGATCTTATGTCAGTTTTTGTAATTGAAAGCGCTCTTCAATTTGTATCTGGTGGGAATGAAGTAGAATACAACCACTGGTGAAGATTTACTTAATGGCATCGTCTTCTGGCCTCAACTCATCTTTCATCCTAAACGATGTCGAAATCGTTATGTTGTCTTTCGTCAACATCCTATTCAGCATTGTGGGATCTCTGGGTAACTTGTTCGTGTGTCTTGCCTTCTTTATCTACCCGAATCTCAGAAACACTGCAAGCATATTTATCCTAAGTCTTGCATGCTCAGACTTGTTGGTTTGTCTTGTCGCTCAGCCAATGTTTGTTGTGAGCTTGATCAAACGTTACCAGCCAGAAAGCGTAACCAATACGTTCGAAGATGTTCGTAAGCACTTGACTTGGATCTCCCTGCTTGCTTCTGCTGGAAACCTTCTCGGCGTTACACTTGACCGTTACGTGGCCATCGCCAACCCCCTGAGGTATGGTAAGCATGGGATAACGCCAAGTGCTTGTATTTTTGTGATATTGGTCTGGCTGGTCGCCATAGGCGTTGGAACAACCACGGGACAGAATGCTAAGATGAAACTTGTCGGTCAGATTTACGTTTTTGTTCTGGTCATCTGCCTCATTTTGCCTCTGTACTCTCGTGAGTTATGCATTGCCAGGAAACACAAGCGGCACATACTTGGAAGAATTGCGTATGGTGAAAGTCTCACACGGAATAGTCGTGCATTTCCGACTTTCCGGCGTCGAATTCATAAGAAAACGGACAAAAACGCTCTCAAAACCGTTGGTATCATATGTGGCGTTTTCGTCTTGGGCTGGTTTCCGCTTCTTATACTTCCATTTATTTATAGAAGTAAGTTTCCCAGTAGGAAACTGGTCCTAGACTTATTCCAATGGGTGAATACCTTGGCCCTTTGTTCATCCGCTTTCAATCCCATCGTTTACTCTTGGACTGATCGAAAATTCCGTAAATCGTTACAAAGAGTCTACAAAAGATGGGCAGGCAAGAGACTCGTCACGAATGAGTCTTCATCGAGAAACAACGACAATCGAAAGACCAGTGTGCTGTTCTTCTCAAAGTTTTGAGTTAGTGTAATACTCAGTGCTAAAACCACGAAACCTGTTAAGCACCGACGACATGAGAACTCATATTTGTCAAATTATATCTCAACCTACTGCAAAGTAAACTGACACATCGTTATCACACTTCAACGATTAATTGATACAAGTAACGCTATAACCGCGAGGTTTTGTTATTTGTTGGAGACCTCGCTGTTGAAACATTCTGTCACTCGCAGAAAAAATTTGAAGAGAAGAGAGACAAGAAACAAGTTGCGTTTACCTCGATGATCAAAAAGGAAATGTGTAAATATACTAATTAACGGAAATGTCTGGGATTTTAGCCCACTAAAGAGGGATTGTGAATATGACATACAGCACGAACTAGCCTGAACACATTTAGAATCCATTCGAATCTTCGAGCAAGTTTGAACCTTAGCGTAGGATAAATACAGCTTTTATGAACGAGATACAATTTAACATGTGGAGAAAAATAACAGTGTTGTACCACTCGCAATAAATGCGTGAGAGCACTTTCGATGAAGAGTAAATAAAAGCCTTTGATTATATTGTTTCTCAAAGACAGATTTAATCAACAAATCTCCTCAAAACCGGAGAAATTTCTAATTTTACTCTCATTAACATCTATGCGCAGACATCAAGAGTAAAGAATTTTAGACAATACAAACTGTATTTCGTAGGTCATCATATAAGACATCTTTCGCCACACGAGTTATTATAGTAAAAGGTTAAGACATTTTTTTATTAAAAGTTGAACGTTAAAACGAACGTTTTCGATCTAAGCGATCATCATAATCATGAACAGATGATCGCTTAGATCAAAAACGTTCGTTTTAAATTGCAACTTTTAATAAAAAAATGTCTTAACATTTTAACATAATAGGTTATCACGATAGTATAACAACTTAGCACCATTTGGCTATCAGTAGATATAAGTTTGGCTATCAGTTTTAAAGTTGCTGGTTATGATGGACGACTTTCAGTTCGGCTTACCGGTCTGAAATTTTTGTCATGCAATTGTTCAACAATTTTCGTTAAGCCAGGTTGATATATCAGCCTGTCTAGTTGTGCTTAGATTCTATCTTGGTCTAAAATTCTCCTAGTAATCACCTCGTAACTACCCTCTCAAGCCTCGGAAGGATTGGTGAAAGTCCAAAGTCTCTACGGCCCAAACCGCCTCCTGACTTGGTATTAGTCAAAATAATGGGACGTAATGTCTGAATAATGACATCAATTTTTTATTGTATAATACTGATAGTCACTTTATATATACACATGTTTAGGTTTTTGTATAGTCTATAAGTGATTGTCGTTCGTGTCCCAAAATAACACGAAAGCACAAGTGGCAACAGAATGCAAGGGTGGCTGCAATTCGTTTTTCAATGTTGTATGTCTGATTTTATCTAACTGCTTTAAGTGTGGCCTTCAATCCGCATCTCGAATCCCTGAGAAAACTAGAGTTTAAGCCTTGGTCTAATCGTTGCTGGCTGCAGAGTTTCGAAATTATCATGAAAAGTTTACTGACTTCCCACAAGTACTTGTACACATAAAGGGTTTAGTTCAGTTTGCTTGGATCAGCAAATAAAATCTTTGAGGACGACCAAACATATGCATGTACTGTAAGTTGATCGACTTCTCAGAGTTCTGTGGAATTTACTCTCAGTGCATCGTGATAAAATATTATCAAGCTAAGTGCAGTTAAGTGCAAGGTATCCCTTGCTAAATTTAAAACATGGTGGTGGATCCTTCCATCTGTGCAAATGGTGATCCACGGTTATTGAAGTTCACAGTAGCAAAACGGCCATCAGCTGGAATAGACAAGTAAGGTCAGCGAGGTGCCACAGTAGCCACTCCACATAAGTAAGCCCCTTTGGGGGGGTCAGAAATCATTTTCTTGAGTAAATGAGTTTGAGGAACGTCTACCTGTCTTCCACGATAACAACAAGATCCCACATTCACGACGTATGTCATAACATTGTAGAAACCCGAAAGGTTGAGAAACTGCCGGAACTGAGGTGTAGAGAAACTGACGTTGCGAACGAAGACCCCTCGTTACGTTTCACTCCGACTAAGAGTCTTTGTTCGAAACGTCAGTTTTCCTAGATCTAAGTTCCAGCAGTTTCCCAACCTTTTGGTTTTATACAAGCCGTTCAAAACTGCCTACGCAGCACTTTACTTTTACATGTACATTATGTTATAACATTCAGGTTGTTGATTCACGTTATAGTTTTAGTTCTCAGCTGTGTGTTCGATCCCTATCTGGGGTTTAGAAATGCTTTTTTTCTCATCTGAATAAACAGCAAGCTCCCTCATGCACAGCATTGTGCATAGCATTCAGGTTTCTCGTAGCATTGAGATTTTATTGTATAGTATTCAGGTTTCTCGATGTAGCTATATAATGTTGGTATACATCAGCTATCATCTTTAGTATTTCAAGTGGTGAGCATATATAGGGTCAAAAGCCCGATATGATTACCAGCTGTCTCACTGTTGCAGCCTGTTGCAAACTACCACATTGGAAAGTGTGATTCGAAATTTGTATCCCAGTGGTCTTTAGCAGTTGCCCAGATGACTTCGAGTCTATCTTGCGATATTTTGCCAGAGCTGACCGCCAAAGGGAAATTAGGTTTAACTCCTTCCTGTCCGTATAGGTCCTCAGTGACCTATGGAGACTTTAGTATTTAACGCTGGCTAACGCCAGACGATTTCAGTCGTCTAGGGGAAAGTCCTCGGACAGGAAAGAGTTAAACAAACAGGCAATTTTGCCAGAAACCCTGAAAGATTAAGGCTTTCGAGATAAAACCAATCCTAATCGTCGAATACTTCGATTTTTTTGGATTATGTGTGCATTATTATCTTTTACGTGATATCACACATTTCATTCAATATTCTTCAAGTTGTTGCATACAACCAGGTCAGAAACCCTACCGATTCTTTTGCAAACTCAGTCTGCTTTTTCACTATCTGCCGCCAGGTTTCTCTCATTTTCATCCAAGGTTAGTCTACCTGAATTGAAACCTATTTGCTTTTTTACTAGTATTTTCTTTGGAGGTAATGCTTGCTCCGGAGTACCTGCGTTCAACCATTTGACTTCTAAAAACGGCATTTGTCGACTTTTAAGATTTTGTTCTGGCCGCTGCCAGATGGATTTATTCATCGGTGGAGAAACTCCAGTAGATGTTAAAAGGTTAAGTTTCAGCTGGACGACACCTTTTGAAGCAAAGACCATCGTGTGATATCGATAGCCTGTAATTGTGTTCGAACATTAGCTGCAGTTTCTTTGTTCAAACGTTTTTAGATTATCCTTATCAAAATTGAGTAAACCCACAAGCTTATATGGGTGTATTGTCCCATCGGATCCAGAAGAGAGTTACGGGCGGATCAAGAACAAGTATTCATGCCGACTCTTAACAAAGAAGTAAACGTCCACCATGGTTTAACCTGATAATGTCATCTCACGTCAGAAATATTCTAAAACTATACCTAATTAACTTTGAATTCAATAAACTGTAAAAAGGTGTTTACTTTGATATCTAATCATCCTTGAATCATAATCTGTGATCCGAATATTCATATTCTACTGTAAGTGATTCAAAATTATTGAATTCCAGTGCTAATCAAAACATCTGAACTCGCCAACGCCCACGGGGAAGGATTAGGTTTCTAATAATTGTCAAATGGTATTTTAAATGGCACGCAAATTCTGAAAAGATAATCGTAGCTGTTTATGTTGGCAAAACGTTTTTCTACGACAAATTTAAACTGTTCAAAATTAAGCAAAGAAGGTACTCGAGAGCATTACGAAAATATGGCGTAATGGATATTTCGCAGAGTTATAGCAATTCTAATCTGGTAGTGCTACAAAACAAATATATTCGAGATTGTGGGTTGGATAAAAATGTTTTAATTGGCAGGGATACGCAGCTAATGACTTGTTATGAAACATACCTGGACCTAGGGAGGCAGATTAAATTTGCGGGGGGTGAGCAAAAAAGAACCCTCGACAACAATGCTTGGCTATTCCAATAAACTTGTGTCATCTTAGCAATTTTTGCTTAATTTAAAAGGCAAAGATTCGCTCAGCTGCATGAATCCCATTGTATATTTGCCTAAGGTGAGGGAAACTGAAATGCAGAGATCAGATAACAATGGTACTTCTACTTATTCAGTGGTTTTATTTCGTGTTTTGTGTGCCACTCAAATATTTGTCCTTCAAGACAGAACTTCAATTAAAATTATCTATACGGCTCTTTGCTGGGTGACCAATTGTGACTGTCAACTCGTGTAAAGATATCATCTAGCCATGGTGGGGTATGGGCAAATATTTTTCGTCACCAAACGTAATGGCATGCCATGGCTCTTTTAAGCGGTCGCGTGTGGGATTTTTAATTTACTAGCCAACCGGAACGTTTTCAAAATATGTCAGGCGCTATTTTTGGCAATTTATTCCACTACGTCCAAATAAACCACCAAGATGAACTTGGACCAACATTTTTAGTACCGGTTCGTTTGATAGTGAACACTTCCTTGTCGTGGGTATTTCGTGTACATTCTTTTATGACTATCGTCCATTTTACAGGTTGATAGAGTCTCATTTACCGACAGCTTTACCAAGATCCCGTTTTACCAACCTAGTAATGGAAAAGTAGAGGGTATCTCAACTCAACACCCTCCCACGGTACACACCTGATAGCACCAGTCGGTCGTTTGCGGCTGTCTCTGGATTTTATCAATTTAATCACATTTTTCCTAAGAGCACCAGATAATTAATATATTACTCAAGGAATGTTGCTTGACCGGAGCATTACCCAGCTACGTTCAGTTTTTCCAAATCTGTCACCTTTTCCCACAGCTATTCAGTCCATCACGTCAAATGTTATCAGTTTTCAATAATCCTGGCGAATTATTTGCCTTGTAACATTTTTAAGATATGCAAGGCAAGAACTTGCAAGTTTCCTTTATGATATGGTGTCCCTAGGTCAACCTCGTCCCCACGAGAAGGCAAAATGCCCTGGGAACGAGGTTGTCCCCAGGTAGCATGCGGCTGGCACAGACTTTTCGGTACGTATGTAAACGAAGGTTATATACCACGATCGAAGATGATATATATTTTGATACCTGAGGCAGTCAGCGCCGAGGGAATCTAACCATCCAATCTATCGAGATCAAGATATGTAACTGGTATATATTATACCTCAGCCGTGAGTTCTCCAATCGGAGAGCTACATTTGTACCACGTGACTACTCAATTTATCCTCGAATCATCCGCTGTCAATGGTAGAGGAACAGGAAGATGTTTCACCTAGTAGTTTATACAGTATTCGCGATTGTTTCGGTATAGCATATAATTTATTTACCTTTAGCTCTCGAGATATTTCATCCCATGGGGTAAATTTTTGTGAAGTACCCGCTGTCTGTAAATGATAAATATCATCAATGTTGGAGATGTTTTGCAAAGATGCTTTTTAACAAAACCGTAAGAAGATTGGTGAATTGGAAAAAACTTTATAGACAATCTGCTCAATAAATTTTGTTCAACGACCTAGATTTAGATATAACTAGTCTCTTCACTGACAAATGATACGGAATAACTCTTCACTGAAAAAACAACATTTTTGGTTATGGGTTACAGGTATGCAGACGAACAATGAGTGGTCCAGCCAGATAGGTTTCAACTACAAGGCATAAAAAATAGATTTGCGCAAATTTACAGTTGTCGAGCAAATATGCATGCAAATATTTACTGTCGTCTACATTTGCTCGCTCATTTAAAGTAAAAAATACTGCAAATTTAATATTTGCTACATATTGCAGCCGTAAGTTAAGGCTGGCTCTAAATGTCGAATAACCGACAAATTTAGTTAAGACGAATTTAATTGAAATTAACTTCGTCTGTAATACGACGAATTTGGGTCGAATAAAATTGACGTTCGAGCTGCAAGAGCGCGGGAACAATAGAACATGGGGCCAACTAATCGTGACCAAATGAACGTTCAAGAAATTTATAAAAAGATGCTAATACAACGAAAGAGAAGGCAGTTGACGTGGATTTTTGGCTCCTTTATCTCAAGAAGAGAGCTTCAATTATTCGCTCATGCTATTTGTTATTACTTTTGTTGACGAGAAGCGTCACTGAACACGATCAGCCACGCTACACTGATTCTGGTTACAAACTGAAACAGCACAAGTATTACAAGTGTATTTCCTCCATTGTTGATGGCAAAGAGCTTGGGTTTCACGCTAAATAATAGTATGCAACCGATTCAGGCATTCTTATTGGTGGAAGCCGTATTGTCATAATTTATGCATTAACTTCCTCTTAATTAAATTCGTCTATTTCACGTCGTTTAACTCGAACACGCATTTTCGTCGAATTATCCGTCTGACCAGAGCCTTCTTCGCTACACTTAATTGACCATTCCAGACGGATAATCCGAGTGAGACGAATTTAATTAAGGCCGTCAAATGTAATCGAGTTATACGTCGCATTTACGTCGAATACAATTGAAAACATCAAATTTGTCGGTTATACAAGGTTTAGCGCCGGCCTAACACTACCATGCAAGACTAGTTTTATTAGCTCTACTAGACAATTTGATTAAAAATGCAGGAATAATGTTAATTTTGTTGCATTTACAGTATTTTGTTACAAAGGATAACGCTCATTAGTGTTCTGAAGTACTTTGTTTATCAGATATCATGTTTATAGTGGGATTAATTGAGACGTCTGCCTTTGACGAGTAAAATCGTAAGCGCCCTGAATAAAAATGTCTGGCACAAGCCAGGCCAGCGGGCATGCAACAGGTAAACCTGAAACGGGCACAACATGCAATGAAACTATCAGCTAAATTTAAAAAACTCGCTTCCACCTTAAGATCGTTAACTGTTGGAAACCTAACTATAGAGAATCATCCTCGGGGTAATATGAAACGATAAATTCATAATTAACCAATTATGAATGGTTAATTATGAATTTATCGTTTCATATTACCCTGAGGATGATTCTAAAATACTGCTCACTGAAACACTGCGCATCATCCTCGTGGATGGCGGGAATATCTCGTGCACTTAAGTTGGATAATAACTCGCCGCTCGATAGCTCAACAGGTAGAGCGGCGGACCGGATTCCCGAAGGTGCGAGTTCAAATCCCGCTCGACTCAACTTTTTTAGTTGACTTCAGCAGTGTTGGTTAAATGTGAATTTATCCTAACTATACAGGGTGTCCCAAAAAACAGTATACCTTTTGAAACCATGCCTTTGTTGGAATTTGAATGCCTGAGCTTTATGCTGAACCAACGGGAGCGTAAAAAACAGTATTTTGAAATCATGCCTTTGTTGGAATTTGAAGGCCTGAGCATTACGCGCCAGACGATTTTACTAGTGGAGGGGAAAGTCCTCGGACGGGAAAGAGTTAAAACCCGCAGACGAAAACCCAACTGCCAAAAATCCCGAATTACTAAATTCATACAAAAAAATACATATGTTTGGGAGTATTGGTATTTTTTTGTATTTTCGGCGAGTGTTTTGTCAGTGGAAGTTTTGTCGGCGGGGTTCTTGTCATATGGAGTTTTTGTCATGGATTCTTAAAACATTGGTCATACAAAGAATTGTTGTTCTTTGATGAATCTTCAACATTGTTGTTCAATGTTAATCGAACATTAGTAGAACATTTGTCACCGCATTCCTGTCCAATATTTCCAATATTGTGTAAGACAATGCTGAAGAACACATCCAAGAACACCGTCTTCCACCAAAATGTCCCTAAAGCGTTTGTGAACCTGACGAATCCTTCCAGCTTCAAATAACCTTGCGTTTCACATGACAGTAAGAAGACTTATTTTGCCAAGTTGAAAAAACGCGAACAATACGACACGGAACACGCGAATTTCAGCATACGTCTTCCTGAACTTTAATTTCTCTCTAAGTCTGCTGACTGGCCAATTGGCTCAAAAAATCTCCACAAACCTCAAAGCAATCTCGAAACAATTTAGCATGCCCAGATTAGTGTTATTGCTCGCACGACTCGCTGCAAAAATATTTACTTAGATCATGAAAGTCTGAAGTTATAAAAGATCTTCCTAGATCATGTCACCAAAATAGTTTAAGTCAATTTTTAGAGAATCATACGTCTTCATTTCCATCTTGTGTCTCATTTTCGTTCGAACTACATAGGATAATATCTTAATCAGTTTCATAATGATATCAAAAGATTATAAGAGTTTCTTGCACAACGAAAAATATGATTAGGAAATTATCTGCCAAAGCCCTCTCTATAGTACTTTATAACCATATTTTCTAAGTTGTCGCACGGGAATTCGATTGCAATGGCGAGAGCGAACCCAGCACCATAGGAAAGAGCGACAGCAGAAATGAAGTAGTAAGCCTAGAAAACGAGAAAGGTTACGTCTGGTTAAACACAAAAAAATGGAAAGGATAGAGAGAAGAGCTGGTCAGTTTCGACAAAACAAAAAATGGGTTAAGAAGAAAAAAAAACGTTAAGAAAGATTAAGTTTTGTTTTCATAATGATGTTAAAATACCTTAAACCCTAAACCTGGACAGTGCTTTAAATGGTAAATATATAATCCAAGTACGAGCATTATTGAATCAATATTCTTTGGTTAGGTAATGGCATTTTCCCACTTAAATTCCTCAGCAGTGGAGCTGAGAATATACTTTAGTAAATCTTATTATTTCGAAGGTTCAGTGAACCATTCAACTCTTCGACCCACCCTTTGTTGAAAGTAACTTCAGTGAATTACCATCAGTAGTGTGTGTCTATACTGTTAAACTTGAAGCGGTAACGAAACAATATTTTTGAGGGCTTGTATGATAGGCAGTACCTTATCGCCATACATATATCTTATTAAACAGTTCAGTGTTCCGGTGCGCGACCGTTTGTTTATGACAGAGTAATAATTTACAATATTTACAAATCCCATAGGACAAGCCAAAATACCAACGGCAAGAAAAATACCCAGCAGCTAAACTATCTAATACAACTAGCTAATAAGTTATTTATTATCCAACTTTACCAAAATTTACCTTTTCTTTCCGAATTTTAACCTCTGATGTATCCGATTTACATGAGAAACACCGACCCACTCTTCCAACATTTGCCAACGAATCGTAAAAAGAACCTGTACTCATGAGTGGAACTTGAATAGGCGAAAACGACAAAAAACCGCCCCTGGTTTTAAACTGGTTTTTTTCAGGTCGCAAGATATTCGTACTCGTCAATTAGTTTATTTGTACTCGTCGAAACAAGATTGGATAATTAGGGATGATTATCACTATCAGAAATGGTTGCTTAGAAGGCCAGTATCGGACACAGTCCAGTAGCCCACGAGATTGGCGGGCGAAAATAGTTTGAAACTTCTTGGAGCAAAAACGTCATAAAATTCTCACAGGACTTCCTAAATTTCTCTTTTGTTCAGGGCCGGTGGGGTTACCGGCTTTTGCCTTTGCGGTTGCGCAACAGACTCGAACTCTTTTTCTGCCGTCACCTTACCGGGAAATGAAGTACGAGCAGTCAACTCTATCTGGATAACTGGGACGCTAACTGGCCGATGAAATGTGAAACCATGATGGCAACCCATGGAGAGCAATTTTGCACTTTAGTTTCAGTCACTTACACGGTCTTGCACGCGACTTTTTGCTACTTCTCACTATCCCACTTAAAAAGGCAGAAATTATTAGAATTTCAAATGTATTCCTATTTAAAATATGATGGTCTGGACAAATCTTTTTTGATAACTTGGCCGAAGCATTTGGCAAAACAAGTTTAACGAGGAGTGTAATGCGCACGAGCCGTAGATTATTTTCATCAAAATGTTTCCCAGTCGATAAACAGAATAAATTGCAATTATTTTAAATTATTTCGTTGACAAGGCTCCAGGCAGTTTCCTGATTAAAGTTACCTTGGTCTCATGTGAGAAGAGTGTTGTCCACTTTGACTCTACCAAACATCGCAGGTTTTCTCCGGGTACTCCGGTTTCCACCTGTAGTAACACTGGACCTCTAGGGATAACAGCTTAGTAAGCCCAGAGGTTTATTCAGCGTAAGTAAAGACACCTATTTTCCCATGACTTTCCATGGTGAGCGCCAAAACATGGCTGTTTTAGCTTTTTAGGTTTTCCAGACCCGCAAGAACCCTCAGCAGTGACTGACGTAACAATGCTTATCCGTTTACTTACAATGGTGTAAAAATCGTAGTGCACCGTTCCCTGTGGACCAACGACCATAAGTAGGAGAACAATCATATGAATCAAGTACACTGAATAGGTTAGTCGACTCAGGGGAATCCAGAACCTTGCCGACAAAAACTTCTGGACCAAGCCTAGTAGGGAAAAAATATAACCTTATTTAACTTGTGTCATAAAGTAAGTGAGTAACAATACGTAACTGGCTATTGGTTGCGCGGGTCGTGCCGTTATAACTCAATAAAAGCACGGCTGACGTTATATCTTTGGTGGTACGCGAACCTAATTTCTTGTTCAGGGCAAAGTTTATATAGTTTTTACATTTTTTTTTACAAATAATGAATGAAGGCATGCATGGTAACAAGCCAAGACACGTCATTTACAGAACAAAGTATCTTACCTACATTTTTTGGAACATTTTCATCGCTGATACTTCAACGATCTGTTCACGAAAGCCGAGTAGGCACAGCGTCGCACTACACTGCAACACGTTCTTCTTTAGTAAAATAAGACTAAAGTTGTATTTTTCTGACCATTTAAAGGAAATTATTTCATAGAAGAAATAAAAAAAAAACTCAGCCGCAGAAGCATTATTGAGTTACAACGGTACTCGGGAAAAAAAGACGAACTCAAGAAACTAATAAAACACTCAGTTATCGCTTCGTGTTTTACCCGCATTTCTGTCGTGTTTTTAATTTCCCGAGTGCTGTTATCAGCCGATAATCGCGCTCAACACGTTTTTTAATAACATGGGTCCTCCATCTCTCACTAATTTATTCACGTATAAAGAAGAGACTACTAGTTATAATCTTCGAAACATTTCAAGTAGCCTTTGTTTACCGCAACCTCGTACTAACAACATGAAA
>JBAHVQ010169547.1:0-19029 GCA_036872915.1 Nanipora kamurai
TTAAGTGCAGTACTAAATATGGTTAAGTGCAGTACTAAATATGGTTAAGTGCAGTACTAAATATGGCTAAGAGCAGTACCAAGTATGGCTAAGAGCAGCCCCAAATATGGTTAAGTGCAGTATTAAATATGGTTAAGTGCAGTACTAAATATGGCTAAGAGCAGCACCAAATATGGTTAAGTGCAGTATTAAATATGGTTAAGTGCAGTACTAAATATGGCTAATAGCAGTACTAAATATGACTAAGAACAGTACCAAATATGGTTAAGCGCAGTACTAAATATGGTTAAGAGCAGTACAAAATATGGCTAAGTGCAGTACCAAATATGGTTAAGTGCAGTACTAAATATGGCTAAGAGCAGTACCAAATATAGTTAAGTGCAATACTAAATATGGTTAAGGGCAGTACTAAATATGGCTAAGAGCAGTACCAAATATGGTTAAGTGCAGTACTAAATATGGCTAAGAGCAGTACTAAATATGGCTAAGAACAGTTAGAGTCACATGTTTTAGAACTTCATGTCCTAGCCTGTTTTAATGTCCCCTAATAAAGATGGCTGAGGATTAGGAGACAAAGACTTGGAAAGATTACGTATAATGCTTAACCCTTTCATGGCCGAGGACTTTCCTCTTGACGATTAAAATCGTCTGGCATTAGCCAGAGTAAAATACTAAGTCACCGAGGACCTATGCGGACAAGAAGGAGTTAATAAACAGTGAAGCTACCAAATTCCCTGAGTTATCATGTATAAACATAAACTAGAGACATTCAGAGTTAGAAAAAGATATATGATAACTTTTGTCCGCCTGACTGGTGGTGCTATAGCGTAGAAAGTTAAAATGTTGGTTGTCTGCCGAGATTGTATCTGCCCTGGGTAACAAGTTATACCCCGCGCTACAGACATGCCAATTCCAACGTTCAGGATGTGAAATGCTGTTCGTAATTAATTCAACTCTCTTGGCTTTGAGCATGCGCGAGAGTATAACGACCAAAGTGAACAAACTGAACAACCCTGGTGGAGACCGCCGATCTGTATCGATTCGAAACTGATCTAAATCGATGTCCGTTTTAAAAGTGAAATGCTTTTGATTTTATCACAAGAACATAAGGAGCACCTGAATCTTCTTCGTGATTTAGAGTTGGATGGTAAGTCAGCAATTCCATCTTGCCTTTTATTTTAGACCTAGTGACAATCCTGTTAAATCAGTATAATGTGCTAGTTGTGAAATCCCGAAATTAAATATTTTCAGTAGTCATTTTGTGTGTGCTGAACTATCTGTAGAAGGTTAACTCATGTCTGTTGTTTGTCAATATTTGAAATTTTAAAAGTGGTGAAAAACTCGTGATGTTTTTATTTGGCGAGTGCCTGTATGAGAGATTGAACAGGAGACTCAATTTTGAACATCTTTGAACATCGCACTAAGCTCTCTAAAATTTAAGAACCTCAATTAAGCAGTTCTTCCGGTGTCCGCTTGTGACCTACATGTATGCACGTATGTAGGATTCAAAATTCGTGCATAGTAACTCAAACGTAAAAAGTTTTAAAGAATGGTGGGTCGTTCTGCATGCAACCACCCAGTTATGCGTTCCCAGGCTCAGTACGTAGACGGGAAAACTGATTGGACAGAAGTTAACCAAATTCTAAATATAAATACTAGCTCGACTGACTTCGACCACATTGTCTGTTAAAACAAACATCTTATCCCTCAAGATGCATCCCTGTTTCTCATTAGTGGGCATTAATCTTACAGCTTAGATCCTTAGAGGGACAACCTCTTTTACTGATTATATGTGACCCAGTGTCATTGCTCCATAACTGAGGTCCCAGTTGATGAACTCTTAAAGGTCATCAATGCTTCACCTAAGAAACTGACTGGGCTAGACATGATTCCAAAGAAACTGGTACTGTAGTTGGATCATCACCTACTTACATTTTAAATTAGCCAGTGAATTTGGGGAACTTTTGAAGTGATGAGAATAAAGATAAGACTAACCTTAACTACTCTACTGACCTGTTTTCTTACTCTCTGCTGTTAGGAAATTAATTGAATGAGTGATCTTCAATTTTATCCCTACCTGATGCAGAGTAGCCTATTAGCTGACTTGCAGTCCTGTTTCAACTTTACATTCAACCTTAAGTACTTATCTCTGTGTGACAAATGACTGGTATCTACAGTGGTGCCCACAAGTTTTTGGACATCATTTCCACGTATCATGTGTGTAATGTGGGTCTACTACATGTATGTGGAAAACTACACATTCTTTACATGTAGTATATAGAGGTTCCATGTAGTCTTTCAAAAATCTGTGTAATCTGAATTTTTAATTAAGGCCTCATTGATATGGTTAACCTTTACTTCAATTTTCTTAAGGGAATTGTATCCTAGGGTTAAATACATTACGTATACAGCTAATGAGGTTCTCAGGTTTATTTTTGTTACATACACATGCATGAGAAGTAGTGGTGTTATTATTTTGAGAAATCTGGCAAAGATAATTAATTTATAAAGGCAAATGGGTTAGGAAACTGCTGAAAATTTAAGGTAGTAGAACTAACATTTCAAATGAAAGTACTTTGTTAGAGTGAAATGTCCAAGGGGTTTGGGAAGCTGCCAAAAATTTAAGTTTGTAAAACTGACATTTTGAGTGAAGGCTGTTCCTTGGTATTTCACTTTCTAGAATAAAAGGCCTTTGCTCCTAACTTCAGTTCTACTAGCTTAAATTTTTGGTAGTTTTGATAATCTGCAAAAGCTGACTGCTACGCCAGGGGGAGTAAACAGTCTGCAAGCGGACTATCCATTCATTTTTTAGAATATGATTAAATTGCTATAAAGATTTGGCAAGGCATATGATGAACTTTTAGAGGAAAGAAATTATAATATCCCAAGAATTCTCCAAAGACCAGTATTTATAAAATGAATTCATTCAATATTTCATTCTAACAATTGTAAGATTATCGGTAGACATGAAGCTATGACACTCAAATGATTATTAGTTTAATAGAAAACAACAAAAAAAAAATAATGTGACTCATGTAACATAAACATGGGACAAATTACTATATTAAACTCAGATTTAATTGCTTAAAATGAACAGGTTTTTTTCTTAAAATAACTTAATTGACAAAAGTATTAATACCCAGCCTTAAACATTGTTTTTGCATAAGGCATTCGACTCATAATAGAAAGGCATTCAACTCATAATTTTACATAATCTTCAAAAGCTACTTTAACACAATCAAACTCCTTATCAGTTAATGTGACTGTGGAACATCTTGAAAATGAAACTGGCATTGGTACCCCTACTTTTATCAAAACATCCTGTACAGGAATGTCATCTACATCATGTGTTGTCTTAAAAATATTAACACCTGCTGCTGTTTATTGCACAAATTCCATTGTGACCAGCTCATCCAGATTCAGTTTCAAATACTTCACCAGTAAACCTGTAATCAGTTGATCTCCAGTACATAGCATACCAGTGACCCAACTTTATGCTAGTTGTGTCAGCTTCTTGGATGAGCACATTTCCAGTGGCAGATGATTCATATTTATTGTGCTTTTCTGCAGTTCTTCGGTTTTCTAAGTCTGTGGTGCAGTATATCTTTTGCTTTCTGCTCTAGAACTAACTGTGCTTACTCCTGATTAGTTGAAGCTTTAAGGCTACAATCCTGGCCAAAAGTGTCTGGAACACAAAGACTCGTCATCAAATTTTCCTGACCCCATGTTTGATACACTTTTGATGTAGTAAAATCCCTCCCCACCCCCACACCCCCTTTTCAATGTTGAATGGGGAATAAATGTCTACCGTGATATCATTGGCAATTGTAGGCTAAATAACAACATTGTAAGAGGGGGGAGACATTGATTTCAAGGTATTTGTGGTTTGTGTCCCACCACATTTGGCCATGATTGTAGCTGGTTGTTTCTTTCTATAGTGTTTATTGTACCCGTTGTGTTTGACTTTATTCTAATCCTATGTACATTCTCTTTTAAATTTTTCTCCCATTCTCTTTTAAATTTTTCTCCCACTCTCTTTTGCCATTCTGCTGCACTTACTGTAAAGGTATTGATTTTTCATTTGGTGCCATTAACACAAAATAGACTACAGGAAACACATGTTATCCTTGTTTAAATGTTTAAAGTTGTTAACCTTGCCTTTCCTCTCTCTATTAACCCATCAAGGGGCTAGGGTGAACTTTTGATCAGTATAATTTTGCTCTGGCTAATTGCAAACAATTTTACAAATCACAGGGATGAGTCCTGGGTTTGGCAGGGATAAATCTTCCTTTAGTAATGTTTTTATTATAAATTTGTTTGGTGTTAAAAAAGAAATAACACATCAAGTTGCTTTGTGCAAGCACATACTAAATCTGAAGGGAACTGGAACTAACAGGCCATCTTGACTAAAGCTGGTCTGTTGCTGACCATGTTCATATATTTTGAAAAATGACGAACGTTGAGTCAGTAATATTTTGGTTTTATTTCAAAACCATCATATATATATGGCCTCATACATGTATACGGCCTTGGTGCACTGCATAACGGCCCTGATGCCCTGACAAACATTAAAATTTCCAAGACACTGCTTTTTCAGTCTTAAATTTGTGGCCTGAGTATCAATCACAGGATTTCATTGAGAAAGCAGAAAAATTATAGTATTCACTAGCTGTCCCTGCAATGGATTTTCACATATCTATTTGAACTAAAACCAATCTTGAGCATTTGTCACTGGAAAGATACAGATATCTAATCTAATCAGGTTATGTGATCAGTGGTGTGCCTCCACACTCCCTACAACCAATTGTCTTTCACTATGAATTGCACACCTAAAAGAAACTATTATGTGGTAAGACATGCAGCAAAATAGCTTAACTTTGTGCTTTCAATCAGTGCCTTCGCATATCGGGACCTAGGAGCAATATCAGACAACTATATTTGTATCATTACATATGATGAACCTGCACTTTAGCTCACCATCTGAGTCGTGGTAGCTCAATGGTTAGAGCATCTCACCAGTCATCAGAAGGTAGCGCGTTCTTTTCCCATCTAGAGCTCAGAAATCGAATTTCTGAGATAACGAGCTTGACGAGCATCCTCTAGTCGTCTGATATTTCCCAAGCACCCACATGAACACACTTTGTGTTCAGCATTAAGTACATGATTACTGGAAACAGTTGTAAATCCAGGGTTTGTTGAAGCGAGGGGGGTTCAAATTGAGGTTTAACAAATTTGTCATTAAGTTGTGTTGTACGTTCACACTTCACAGTGAAACTGCCAACCCCACTTGAGGATCAGGGGACCGGTTCCTCACCAATATTTTTGAATTTTGTAAAGCTCATAAATGTATTGCTAATGTAATTTCTAAAAAGAATTTTTGATATTAATGGGCCAAGCTAGGGGCCAAAATGTCAAATTAAAAATGTCATACATATATACGAACAGAAAGAAAATTGGATAGACTGGAAAAAAAATGTGCTTACAAATATTCTGTTTTACGTTAGTCTTAATGCTAACATGATTTCAAAATGGGGGTGCGTGCCAAGTTCACCCCCCTTGTATCCGCTCCATCATCAATTCTAGAAGTTCTTACATGTAAGGTCAGAAGTTGATCAAATCCTTAAGTAGCTTGGGAACACTGCATTGACATCATTTCTAAGAAACTATCAGCTGGCACTGGTGCTCTAAAAAGAGTGAGGGATGTAGCACTGTTTCTTGTATTATATCTACGAGGCCTAGCCAGGTCATGCGTAAATCAAAAATGATTTCTGCAATAAAAAATCTCCTTTATCAGTGCTATGTTGACATTAATGAGCAATGTAAACCAGCATACCAAATCTTAACTTTTGTACCCAATAGACCTTTCCTATCAGACGACTAGTGGACGTTCGTCAAGCTCGTTATCTCAGAAACACGCTTTCTGAGCCCTAGATGGGAATCGAACTCGCAACCTTCTTCGTTCGCTCATCCCTGTGACGTGCAATGTCTGGCATTAGCCAGAGTAAAATTCTAATAATTGAGTTAAAGACCTGGTTAATTAACAGCAATGACAATTACTTGTTTAAATGGCGTTTTATTCGCTTTTATTCTTCCTGTGTTGTTCGATTAGAAAAACTGCGAAGGCACTCATTTAAATTTTTGATGAAGTGTTACTGAAACATTACACTTGTGCAACAGGACAATTTACATACATTTGCTCAGTGTAGGAGAATATCAGTGGTGATTAATAGTTACATAAACCGTCATTTGATTGAAAAAAAAATTGGATTGAACAAGGAATGTACTCGATATATCCTAATGAGATATAACTAGCAAAAAAAGCCTGTTAGCTTTTTTTTCTCATCTGTTCATTAACTGGGAAAGAGTTAACGCTATCACACCCCGACATAACCCATAAATGGGCTTGGTATATGTTCCTTTATAGTTGGAACCGTCGGCATCCAAGCTGCTTGGGTAGGCAAACCAACCTAGCAATTTAGAGTACAATCGTCATAACTGGTATTCTGAGCAACTTGTATGGGGAAAGAAACCAGTTTCTCTATATCTTTTCTTTAGTTTCATTGAGTTATGGGAGCGCCGCGTGCACTCATGTGTACGTATCACTGACCTATACATAACTGGACTGCGTGTCCCCATCATATTTGAATTAAAAAAAGTGTCTCCAAAAGGATGGCGTTACCACGACAATTTATAGGTCCTTTTGCTAATGGTAGCGACCACTGACCCGTACTTTCATCGGAACTATTGGCGATTTATGAGTCCTTTTCTTAAATATTTTTTTAACATTTATCTATACATATTGTGGTTTTCCTCTTGACACAATTTATCGATAATTGTGGAACCAGGACTTTTTTGACATATTAAGACTATCGGTAGAAAGTAAATGAGCTGGTAATTCATAACCTGGACTAATTTTGGCGTTCACATTTGATAAATACATTTTTGATTCACTTATAAGGTTTTCGTTTTCTGTATAAATAAAAGGTTTTCGAGAAATAATTTCCACATAGAAAAAAGCGGTAGGTTTCAAGTGAAAATACCTGGTTAGAGGACCCTGGTTTGAATGAATCAGTGTTACAACTCGGTGCCTTCTTTAGTTCTTTTCGGCTGCAGTCACAGTTTCCGATTCGTCAGTACGAACAGCAATGGAGAATACAATCAATAAGCGTATACTTGGTTTTTTATTACCAAAAGAACACTTTCGAATCTTGAACCCTGTCTTCAGTCTTCTTAATTGAGTTCGAATGATCTTTCAATAAGTTATAGTCAAGAAATATTTGACATTGACACTCAGTTACATGAAATGATATTGATATTTGATGAAGGAAATTTTCAGAATGATATAGTTTTGAGGCCCAACCGGGACCACTTGCGAAAAATTGCAACTCTAGGACTTCCGGCTGGCAATCGAACCAGTGGAAGCGACCCTGCGAATCTAGTCCGGTGCTCTGCCAACTGAGCTACAAAGGTCGTTGGCGAGAGCGTGGTCACGAATTATAGTATATGTATATCGATATATACTTCGTAGTTCATTTGCAAGGTCGCGGGTTCGATTCCCAGCCAGAGGTCCTAGAGTTGCAATTTTTCACAACTGGTCCCGGTTGGGTCTTAAAACTATATCATTCTGACACGCGAAAATTTCCTTCACTAAATATAATTTCAATAAGTTGAACGGTTATCTAACATGTCTTTGACGTTGTGAAATGGCGAAAACTGGTTTGGTTTTCAAGGTAATGAAGTCAGTTTCCTAACATCGCTTCGTTTCGTAAACTGTCCGTTCCGAAGAATTTACAGGGCATTTGATTGGTCGTTGATAGAAATCCGAGCCTGAAATATCGGCCGGTGGCCACTACAATGAACACACAGACCTATAAATCCGCCATCTTGAAAAGAAAAATGGGGACACATTTTGATGAGGCACCCGCAGTCCAGTTATGTATGGGTCAGTGGTACGTACTTAAGCCATTGTATTTAATTGTTCATAAAGTTTTATTTCAATCCATAGCCCCTGCTATCTCACCCAAAACGCTCTTTTTTGCGGATACTCATGTTTACTCCAACACTAACATGACCCAGTTCTATTTCTAACTTTCTGAGTTGTACTACATTTACCAGATAGATTTAGATAGAACAGATAATCAGCAAAGTACCGGTACACTTCACGGTCTGTCTGGTGATTGCTAATTTCTGGTAATTTATAATTTTTTGACATGAAAATTTCTTAAATTTTTCACTCGAAACTATGTGGGGGAAATTTCAACTTTCATTAAGTATTAGCTCAAAATTCGTCGGGTTTTGCGACTTACCAAGCGGTAATTTCAAACTGTCACTCTTGCTTCTGCAATCGAGGTAATAAGATTATACTTTTGTTAATTTCCAGTTACTAGAGAATTCTGTCGAATATCACTTGAATTCATATTGAAGGGATCTAATCCCAAGGTTTACCAAGCTGCTGCCCGTAAGTTATTATTATATATATACTTATATATACTGCAACTACCTTATTTAGTTTGAGGTTTGTGAGGGTAAAGTATGCGTATGGCAAGGGTTTTTATTACAGACTGAATTTTATTAATGACTGAGCTTGGGACCTGAAATGCATTCAGATATTAATTTATTCAAGTAAAAACATCCTAAAAATCCCAAAGTACAGTGACAGTCAATTGAATTTAATTTTTTGAGGACACATGTGCGAATTAACACGTAGTACACGAATATTGCTGTAAGTGGACATGATAACACTATCGTTGAAACGCAGATATAAACATGTGAAAATTTGAAGTCCCCCCCCAAAGGCTCCAATCCAGTAATTACTTTGCCTTTGATTTAACAAGCAATTAGTGTGAATTATTAAATGTATAACGGCTTAATCCTACAGAACAATCATCTGACTAAGTTTCAGCGTAGGGAAGTCCAACACCCAGGTGTGTTAGAAATTTTGATGAACTTTTAGTGATATTGTTATCGATTTTTCAAAATAGTGGCAATTGAAGAACCATTACGCGGAAAGTGTAATCTTGTTAGGAATATCAAAGCCCAGCATATGATTTTGAATAAACCCATAATAATAGAGGCATGAGTTATTGAAAAAAAAAAAATTAATTTAGCTGACGTTTCGTTGCTAGTCCTGTAACATCTTCAGAGTAAGTGATAAATTTACAAGATGATTTTATGATATTCTATTTACAATGACAGGAAGTCTTTCTGTTAATTACTTCCTTACAATTCTCCACCTACCACCTACAAGACATCAAAAACTGTCTGTAGGTGACATCATTAATAAAGTTGAACTTGTTTACACGGAAGTGGGTCTTTGCATGGCTTCCCTACAAAACCCCTTAAAGGCTTCTACATTTATAATTGTATAATAAAACCAATTATATTCGGCTTTCACATGATATCTGGAATTATCCAGAACTCGGTCAATGTTATCTGCCGAAGCCAAAGGCCTCATCAGCATCATTCAATATTTGTTAAATATTTCAGTGGATAGTATTAGCTACAAACGTCAATAAAAAATAGTGCACATCCAGAAGTCAATGTGCATTGGATTTCTGACGTTGAAACTTGGTCACCTGCAGGATTGCCTGCATGGTGTGGTTAAGCTATTATACATTCAGCTATACAATTTTATTTGTTGTTATTTGTTGTTAAGTCAGAGTGAAAGTGATTTATAAATTACAGAATTTGGGGGTGACATTTCGGATTTTTACATTTTTATCCTTGTTTTTTAACAATAGCGTTTTCATGTCTGTTTATTGTAATATTCGTGTAGAGCAGGTAAACGTGCACAACCGAAAACAAAAATTACCAAAAACAGTCCATTAGTTAAAATGTAACAAAATGTGTCCTCAAAAAATTACTTACTACTTTTGACCGCCCACTGTATATTTATTTCCATAGAGATTATACCTCAAATTAAACTAGAAAATAATAAAAAAATATTGCTAAAACCAAATCTGAATATGTGACTTAAGAATGACTTTAACCAAAATGTACCCATCGAAAATCGGAAAACCTTTACTCATACTGTAGTGACATGCATCGAAATCTTAGATCAAGTTTAGTCCAGGGCCCGGTTGTTCAAAAGGCGATTAGGTTAATCCATTAGTGAAAACTTTGTGCATGAAATACTCCTAATCTAGGAAAGGATTTTCAAACTTTCTTGTTCAGCTATCATACAAATATAGAAAGGTGTTCTCCTAGAAAGTTTGAACTTAAATCACTTAGCAGAACATGCCAAACAAAAGAGCCGATTAAATTTTAACCCAACATTAGCGGTAATTGTCCTTTGAACAACTGGGCATTGTAGAATACTATAGAGTTCCAAAGTAAGGCGCCCCCGAAAGTAGCGGCAAATTTTCGAGAGCTCTAATAATTTCGGAAAGTAGCGGTCCCCACGATAGTAACGAATACAGAATAGGATAACGAAATTTAACCGATGCAATTTTTTATCTGAAACAGATGCCTGCAATATGCCGACAATACTGTGAAAGTGTCTTCAAAGCTCTGAAACTGACAAAAAACGTACATGTAAAGTAGACACGAGCTTCCTCAGGTTAAGAACATACATTTCAAAATGCTACGTTGAACGTAAAAACCTCTGTAACTATACCTGCTACAAAATTCTGGATACACCTTCTACAAACTGTCAACTTAAAAGAAAGAAAGAAGTACTATTATCTCTTACATATTCTGATTTGACTCTTAACTGATTTAGTTCTAGTTTGTATTTGGCGTCACCAAATTATGCCTAACTGTCAAATTTTAATAGTTGCCCGAAGAAAGAAGTAGTACACTCCGAAACATGTCGTAAATGAACTTTCAAATCAAAACTGCTATGTTTATATTAAAAACATGTATCCTTGCCGAAAATAGGACGGTCAACCAGGGATAGTTTTACGAAGCCTCAATAGCTTATCTGTTCGACAAGTTCTAGCGATGGAGTACACTTGAAACGTTTTGAAAAACCGAAATTCAGTTTTATCCAAGAATAAGGAAGATAACTCGCGACACAGCGGATAAAATCTCAGGACAGTTGATCAATGCATGGATAGAGTTCATCACTCTGTAGGACGTATTCGTCGAATAAGATATCCGGTTTCTTGCAACTGGATAAACGAGTGGTAATCAGCCCTTTGGAAGCATTTTATTACCGCTATAGTCAGAAGGGATTTGTTTGAAATGTTGGATGCTTTTCCCCCTTTTGGCTTTACTTGGTAGGTTGGCTTTGAGGCTTTGTGTCTGTTCGTTATTTTTATGTTAATACAACTCCTATTCCTAAACTAGACCACATCAGTCGAATTATTACCTGACATCATTTGAGTATAGTTAGGTAAATAAATATCTAAATTGTGTATTTTCGATTGTTTTCCTAAGAGTATTTTAGTCTAACAAAATGCTAGTAAATACACTGGGCATTTAGATGCTCGTTTTCGTGGCTCTGATTCCGTTTTGTGCATCTCTCCCTGGTTTACGTTTACTGAGTTGACACCTCGTTAATAATTTTTTTATCTCTTAGAAAAGTTGGGTGTTCAGTCCAGCGAAGTCCAATGTGCAGTTGAAGGACTTGTTTTTCTTTTCAGTGAAAGCTCCAGACTTCTGGTTGGTTGTGGTTATGCATAATAATTATTCGCAACTATTTTCGTTCAGTACAATGTCTTTATTTTTAGCAAAGCAGAAGAGTTTCAGTAAGGTTTGAAATAGGCGGTCAAAAAGTGTACGTACATCTCTGTGACATTCTGAGTGGTCGAAAATCGCGAGCCACCAGGCAGTTTTGGTGTTATCTTCCTGGGTAATTTTTGAAAATTAGAATCTCTGTGATGCTTTTCCGAGCATTTTGAAACAAAAGTCAGGACTTCTGTTTTAGTACTTTTCATCATGCAATTTTTACGCTGTACTTTGTGAAAAACAACTTCAATCGGATAAGCCCTAGAAAAGAGGCATTTAATAAAAGCTTAATTCAGCTGGCGCTCGATCACTCAATCTTTGCACCTTGGACGTGTTCCCTTTTGCACAACTCTTGTGTGTTACTCGTGATTTCCACATTCATTCTGAAAGGTGTTCTCAAATGAAAAACAACTAACCAAAAGCAAAGATTTTGAGAAGCTAAAAAATTGCTGAATTCGAACTGCACAAATCAAGATTGATCTAAGCTGTTCTATTGTTCTTTTCAAGTTCAAGTGTACGATTGATCCAAGTCAAATAGAGAATAGCCAGGGGTGAAAATCACCAAGCAATGATATAAAAATGGGGTGCTGCGTAGGCAGTATAAAACAGCACAAAAAGTTGAAAGGTTGGTGGACTGCCGAATTTATGATAAAGAATTCTTACGTTTCAAGCTATGGCCCTTCGTCAGAGAGTGAAACGAGTTCTAAATGAGGAATGGCGACTAGACTAGGTTTTATACTAAAAGGAACCATGTGAAAAAATTAACCAATGAAATGTGAGAAATAAAAACAAATCAATAACCTAGCAACGTCAAGGAAGTCACTTCTTATTTTACGGCGATCAGTAAACCTGGATTTTTCACCGCTGCGACTCATAATTTCAAGAAGTTTTGTCATCGTCTCCGCCACGACATGATGAGTCATTTGTTTCCTTATTTACCGTCGATCAGTAAACTAACTCTCCGTTTATTTGATCTTATCTTATCGAAGCATTTTTGTCGAGTGCAAATTTCTATTCCCCTGGGATCTCTGGCGGTTTCTCCCCGTGCCGGTTTACTCATCGCCGTAAAATAAGAAGTGACTTGTTTTTGTTTCTCACATTTCATTGATTAATTTTTGTCACATGTTTCCTTTTAGTATAAAACCTAGTCTAGTCGCCATTCCTCATTTAGAACTCGTTTCACTCTCTGACGAAGGGCCATAGCTCGAAACGTAAGAATTCTTTAGCATAAATTCGGCAGTCTACCAACCTTTCAACTGTTTGTGCTGAAAATCACCGCTGGCCTCCTTATAATGAAACCCCTGGTAAAGACTGTGTCGCTGTAGTTTCGCATGTGTATTCATATGTTGTCTACTATAGTTATTATTATGTCCTAAAAAGCGTGTCCTAAAATAGCCGCCATGTTCGTGTTTCTTAACAAAATATTTTTGGCGTATAATTTGTATTTTGAGATTGCAGTTTGGAACTGTGAAAGTCTTAGAAAGTCTTGCTGATCAAACTGTGCAATGCAATGCACTCAGAAACTCTGAACACCAGACGAGACTCGAACCCGCAACCTTCTGAATGCTAGCCAAACGCTCTAACTATTGAGCCACCTAGAACTGAGATGACAGAGGAAGATTACTTGCGGTATTTACAAAACACAAATTAACCATCAAAGACATTCGACTGAAGATTTACCGACACCCAACAGCTTGCCCTCCAGCAGTCATTGGCGACTGGCCTGTCCCAGGTTATATATACCGAAAGTAACCTTGCTCTGCCATCTTAGTTCTAGTGGCTGAATGGTTCGAGCGTCAGGCTCAAATTCAGAAGGCTGCTTGTTCAAGTCTGGTCTGGAGCTCAGAGTTTTTCTGAGTCCTTGGCATTCCAAGCAAGATTTCCTAAGACTTAAAAGAATTTTGACCATCTTCTTTTCTTTGGTCCACTAACATGGCCGCCATGCCCAGGAACTGTGTGAAAACTCTTAATATTCATCTCATTATATCAACCCTTTGGAGTTCATCGCTGTTAAAAGACAAACCTTAATATGTTATGGATTATTGCATTCATAACTACTGATTAACATTTATAATTTTAGCTCATAAATATCATATTGAATGACTTCACTTTAAGATTGGCGAAATTGACTTTCAAGACTCTGTAATGACATTAGGATTCACCGAAGAACTTAATCAGATTCTACTGCAGGTGCGGTTTCTTGATGACTTTTTTCCAACTTTTTTTATCAAATTTACACGTACTTATAATATATGTAGAATTATTATAATTTGTACTAATATTTTTTCATCCCTTTGGTAATTGGGTTAATGGGCAATATGGTCGTTCTTAGGGTGGCTGAACGCAATTTTACTTTTTTTTCCCACCTCAATGCTTCCCTTAAGAATAAATGTGGATTGGTTCAAGTCCATAACTCCAAATTTGGCAGGTTTGAAACTGATGAAGGGGGTTTAAGATGGTATGGTAATACCAAGGATTTCCAAGATTGCTGTTGTTTATATTGTAACAAAAGTAATTAAAAACAACATCAAATATCTTATTAATGTTTACAAAAAATTTAAGTACAACATCGCAATTTATTCTGTATAAACTGATAAAACAAGCGCTGAACAGAGTAATGCTTCCATTTTTTTTGCTGTGCACCGAACTACTTTATTCTAGAAAAGTTCGAAATCTTTATGTTAAAGTGTTATCAAATTGATATTAAAAGATAAGATCTGTTTATTGCAAGCTTTGTAGAATTATAGATAAGCAAAAAGGTTGGGAAACTGCCGAAACGTGAGAATGGAGTTCACGTTTCACTTGCGACGAAGTGCCTTTGCTCGAAACGTCAGTTTCTCCATTCTTAAGTTCCGGCAGTCTCCCAACCCTTTTGATTATCTACAAGCCGTTCAATACTGCCGACGCAACATTCTACTTTTATATCTTCGTACAATTATAGTTCTACAAAGTTCGCTAACTTAACAAAACTAAATTCTTGAGGTTGATTTCAATAACCGGTGATGCCGTGGAAACATGGATAATTCTTAGTATTTTACTGCTAACTTAAAGTTCCTTTGTAACTTTCCTTTCTGTGCCACATTTGGAATTATAGGCTACAACCGTTTCAGAATTATGGATGCATAAAGTGCCAAAAATAGCAAAACTGTGTTCACCCATCTAAAGCTAGCGTGTTAGAATAAAAAGGGGAAAAAATTATCAAGATCGACCAAGAAACGTTTTCTGAGGTACAAGCCAGCAAACTAACGTAAACAAAAGGGAGAAGTCGCCAACAGATCATGACATGAGATTCATCTATTCACAAGAGAAGTGCGGAGTAAGCACACGATAATACCTTAGGAAAATTAGCAGTCGCTGAAAATCTCGAAGAATCAGAACGAAATATGGTCATGATTTTTACCCACTCCATGTAAAGTCTTGAAAAACGTTTCATTTAGAAAAGTTTGAATAAAATCCGTATTTTCCATTCTAATTCTGCCATTTACGCTTTCCTTTGTACTCGAGTTAAGAAAGGTGTTAGGAATACGAACCGCAAGGACGCCGTTACATCTCCATTATTAGAAGGGATGAAATGTAATTTTGCCAAGTCGTTCTTGCCTTGAAGGTAGAAATTCGCCTTTGAGGATATTTATCCTCCAAAAATATTTTAACAGTTAAATCTTCAGGCCAATAGCAGATCAAAAATTTGAGACGGGGACGTTCGTCAAGCGGGCGGGTAGTACCAGTCAGTATCCAACAATCACAGATGAGAAATGATTTTCCACGAACGTAGAGGGAGGGTTAGGGTTAGAGTTAGGGTTTAGGTTTCGGGATAGTGTTAGGACTTTCGGATTAGGGTTATGATTAGGGTTAGTCACAGATGTCCTTATCGCAATGAATGATGGTAGTTGTAAGAATTACTCACTCAAAAGTGTAATGGCTACGTCAGCTCAGCCACTTCCCGTGAATGAAAAATTGTCTATTGTAACTACTTTTCCCATTGCTATTGAGATTTTTATGGTTCTAAAAGGGACTACGAGCATATGATCAACATTATTTATCAATAATACAACGAAAACAACGGGAGAGAGTGGCGTGCAAACACTTCAGTAAGTTTGAAGCCCCAGTTACTTACCTTTTTATAACGTGGAATCGAGATCAATGGATTATCCCTGAAAATAGAATGTGTAATAAAACATCCGGGATTGTTTGGTGCACAGTGCCATGAACCAAAAGTGGTCATTACTAGCCGGCACTTTTTCTTGGTTTCGATCCCATTGTTATCCATGAACTTTTCTTGGTCTATACACCTCCATTTGTTGTCCCAAATCTAATTTGGTGATTTCTAATTCGGTGTTCGGCATAATTTCCCATGTACCTCTTCAAACATCATTTATTGCATATCATGCTGTAACACTATATCGGGTAAACTGGCCGACGTCTTTCTAACAGGCTTGCCTAAGATCTTCGTTCCGTAAGGAACAACGATGTAGAAAAACCTGTCGCCCGGCATATATCGGACATGCGAACATGAAAGTTTGTGCTATCCCATCCATCTCCGGTGGCAATGGTCGCAGCAAGAAAACAAGAAAAGCGTCTCATTTCCAAGCTTGGAACAACACAACTCCGCGGCCTAAACGAACGTTCTTTTGTATAACCTCATAAATTTTTGTTTTTGTCAAGCATTGGCGGATAGAAACATTAACTTATGCACTGCTTTCATTTAACCTCGTCACAGGTTTTTGTGTCCGCTCACCTTGATGATCATTTTGTTTTTGTGTGGCATAGGCACAGAATAGAAGCAATCGCTTATGCCCTGTTTTCGCTGATCATTTTTACCGAATACATATTTCTATTCCGCTGGAGTCTCTAGTAGTCTCTCCCGGTGTCGTTGAAAATAGCAGACGCCTCCTTGTCGTTGCTAGGTCATTGATTTGTTTGTTTTTATTTTGTGACACCTTATTGGCCAAATCTTGTCACACGACTCCTTTTGGACGACTAACGAACGTTCGTCAAGCTCGTTACCTCAGAAAAACGATTCTGAGCCCTAAACTGGGAATCGAACCCGCAACCTTCTGATGACCGGTGAGACACTCTAACCATTGAGTTCCCAAGACTCGGATGGTGAGCTAAAGTACAGCTTCGTCATATGTACTGCCTAAGTGGAATCACGATATGATAATAACGATGGGCATACTAAATGCCGCAAGAACACTAATCTGATATATTCCAAGCTCTCACATGAATCAGATTAGTGTTTAGTATAACTCCTTTTAGTATAAAAACAAGTCTAGTTGCCAATCCTCTTTCAGAACACGTCTAACCTTCCTGAGGAAGGGCCTTAGCTCAGAACGCTGGGATTTTTTAACGCAAGTTCGGCAGTCTACCAAACTTTCTACACTATTTTATACTGCCTGCACAACAACCTATTTTTATTACAGAAGGGCTTTGCTGCACGTTGGCTGGTGAGGAGATTCGCTAATTACCGTTGATTACATTATTTTGCCGTGCAGACATATTTCTAGTTGATCTTTTCGGATCCTGCGGTCGGTGTGCTTGTGAGGGACTCTTAGTCGATTTTTCTCTTGTTGAAGTTGACTGGTTTGGGGATGCGCCAGAAGCAATCAGTTGTTCACAAACATGACGACTCAAGACGATGTTTTTGGTTTAGTTTTCTAACCTTCTTTCCAAGTATGATATCAAGAGTATTATTTGAACTATGCTAGAGTATTTCCAATGCTGATGATTTGCAAAGTCTTTTTTTCCTATTTACTGTTGCTTCCTTTCGTGTTCGATTTTTAGCTAATCGACGCCTGCTCCAAGAATCACTTTCCAACAGCATTATATTGCATTGTGTGAAACGAGCATAAATTTACCAAATGTTTTGCAAACTATATTTTTGTTGCCTTGTGCTCTGCAGTCAATCTTTTCAGCAGAGTTGAAAATACCGTTCTTGTGAAACATAAGTGTATAACATCTTACAATGAAGGTCTAACTTTCTTTATTTTGTGCATCTACATACATACGTGTACTCAAAATTGTTAACATGGGTTAACATGAGTAGCAGAAATAAATATCAGGCGACTAGTAGACGTTCGTCAAGCTCGCTATTTTAGAAAAACGATTTCTGAGCCCTAGACGGGAATCTAACCCGCGACCTTCCGATGACCGGTGAGACGGTCTAACTATTGAGCTACCACAACTCTGATGGTGAGCTAAGGTGCAGGTTCATCATATGTACTGCCTAAGCGGAAGAATTCATTTATGGCTAATGGTTTGTCGAAAGAGATTTTTATTAAGTTTAAAGGTTTAAGGGGTTAGCCCCGAAACGTTGGTTTTATAAAAAGTTTATCTTGATGATTCTATTTATATTTTTAAAGTTTGATAAGGGAAGAGTTCTTCATTTTATATATTTATTATATATATAAAAATTATTAGACAAATTATGTGGTTATCAAGTTATGGGACAGATATGTTGAGGACGTACGGTCAGTTGTAAAAACCAACAAAATCAACGACGTACTACACGACGTCAACAACGCAACCGGCAACGTCACTTTCGCGAAAGAAGAACAACAAAACAACCAACTCGCATTCCTGCACGTTCTACGAACCAAAAAGAGTAGGGGGCGGCTTACGAACACAGTATACCGAAAGAAGACCCACACAGACCAAATACTTAACTACGAAAACGACCTCCCTATCCAACACAAAATCAGCTGCATCCAAACTCTCTTCAAACGAATTGAAACTCACTGCAACACTCAACTAACCAAACAAGACAAACGGACCTACCTCTATCAGACCTTCACGAAGAACAACTACCCTACGAACTTTATCAGCAAATTCAAAACACCTAGAAAACGGAACCAGAACACCATAGCACAGTGTTCAGATTAGACCGACGCAACGGCATTTATATGTTCCCCTGCTGTAACTGCGACAAAAAGCACCTCGGAGAAACACGGAAGAAAATCGAAGCACGACTGACCAAAGACAAAAACGCTATCAGATGACATGACCAAAATCTCTCCCAGTCACACACTCGGACGACAATGGACACGCGTTCGACTGGTCACCAACTAAACTACAAGGACAAGCCACTACAAGACACCCTCGCGAATTTAAGGACGTCTGGCGCAGTATGGACAAAGAAACAATAAATCGACACATTGACATTCCTACGATATACCATCAATTGAAACGCCCAAAACGACTTCATTCCTACGACATTTCAAACAACGACGGAACCAACGCACATAAACAGAAGAAAGTAAATGTTTTTTCCGGTGTCTACTGGTAAATACAAGTTCGTTCCTTTTGTTGAGAGAGCTTAGTTCAGGATGGCAAATAATAATGAATTTTTCGTGAAGGCAGAGA